>VYZS01052458.1:0-42036 GCA_013400695.1 Neodrepanis coruscans | reverse complement strand
TTTTAAAAAAAAAAAAAAAAAAAAAAAGAACCATTATAAAAATTTCAAGGAGAGAATTCACGGCAAAATATCAAAGCAAATACTTCAATTTTAGGTCTCCCAGCAGAGATAGTGGAAAGATAATAAGATCTCTGTTCTGCTTCAGTGACCAAACTGACATATTTTACTTAAAAGAAATATGGGGAAGAAGGAGAGGAGCAAGTTGAGGCCGTGCTGGTGCTGCAGAGACAGTTCTACCTTTAAGAAATCCAGCCACCCACATTTTAATAATTCAGGTCACGCCGCCTTGTGCAGTTTAAAAGCAGAATTAGTTTCAAAGAATACATATTTCCTCAGAGCTATGTTACATATTTCGTTTTAATGTATCATATTGCAGCAACAGCTGAAACGAACGTCTAGACATCAAAACCGAGGCTCTATTCCCACCTACTGCTCCCTTTCCTCGGGCATCAGAGCTAATGAAAGCCATTATCCAGAGCACTCCCTCAGTCCCCACGGCCACTGCCAACACCACAAACACTCTGGGACAGCACCACTTCTTCAGCCATTAAAATTACTGAGAATCAATTTCTTGCTGCACCTGCAGAAGTGCTGGAGATGAAAGCAGGACACCGGGACACGGGGATTGCTGCCAGGGAGGATTTACTGTGTCACACTGCCACTTACTCAGCTCCTCACTCAGAGCAGTTGGCTCCTTCCTTCTTTCAAATGTTGCCTCTTTATTCCCATGAAATATGAAGGATGTGGGGCTTTTTCCACACGGAGCTGCAGTGTTTGAAAACACAGGGCCGAGCAACCCCAGCACAATCAGAAATACAATTACTGAAAGCAAGCATTTCATTTCTCATCTGAGTTTTTATTAACGCACCCTTCAAACCATATTTCAAAAACCAACTAGTGTTTTGAAGCATCATTTCTTCCAAAAAATTGAGTTAAAAGAGTAACAACACAAAGCACCGGTACATTAATTCTGAAAAACTACATTATCCCCATAAAAACCCAATTAAAGGCAACGCCACCGATCGATCACTGCTGTAGTGCCATTGATCACCTTGTAATATCTGCATTTGAAGTCATTAGTGATTAAACTGACTTATTACTAAATCACATTCAACCCACTTAGAGATCTCATTTCCTGGGAAGTCGTGCTGCTCCCTGGTACAGCAGAATCCCCCCCAGGAACCTCAGAGGAGCCCAGCGCTGCTCTGCACACACAGCTCACATGGCAACACACACTGCAGAGGCTTGGGATGCTTCCAAGCCAGGTCCTGCCAAGATATCCTCAACAGCAGCCCTTCCAGGGAATTGGGAACGGTACCAGGCCCTTGCTGAAGATGCTGCTCACACACGACCCCCGTTTGCATTTCAATGCCCGGCAATTTTCGAGAGAGAAACCAACACTTCCCAGCAGAGCCGGCTCTGCAACTAAAATTGTTGCACTTCAGAAGGATAAATAAAACCTTCAAAGGCAACAGCTGTTGAATATCACAGGAATACTCCAAAGCTTTAATTGTTGTGCATTGAAACAGAAATTAGCATAATAGCTATTTATTGAAAAACAGATGGTAGGTAACTGTCTGCACTCAGCCTGTGCTCTCACTACTTCAAGGGTTGCTTTTATCACTTCCTCGCTCCCAGTAGGTAAAAAGTTGTTTTTTAGAAAATACACATCAAATGTTACATCCTCACATTCCTCCACTCCTGCCCGGTGTCTCCTGCCTTCCCACTGTGGATGCACAAGCAGGTCCTGTTTTCTCAGGATCTTGGTTAACCACAATTATTATCTCTGACAGCAGCAGGAGCATTTGTGTGTAATTCCAGCTCGGGTCTGCTCTCTGCAGCAATGCAAAGTGAGCTGCTGCTGGGGACAGGCAGAGCCATTCCAACCCAAACCATGGATTGTCCACGTGCTTTTTGCTTTGAGTGCTTCCTACAGTCACCAGCCCTGTCCCCAGGAAAGGAAAAATGAACAGAACTAAGGCACAATTTCACGTGTTTTACACAGTCCCCTAAAGCCAAGTGGGAAGTTGTTTGCAGAGGGAAACCTGCTCTTACTTGCCAGAAAATCCCCCCAATCCTTGATTTCATTTGTCCCACCATGTGTTTGTGTTAAGCAGTTTTATTTCCAAGCCACTCTGTGTTTCTTTGCAGAGGTATTTCTTACAGATGAAAAGCACAACTTGACCATAGTGAAACCAGGCTAAAGGTTTGGGGACATTCCCATCACCTTCTCCTAAAGTGTCCCAGGCTAAGGATACCACGAGGAAAGAAGTATTTTCTTAACTTTACTCCAGGGAGTTTCTACCATTTCCTCCCATTTTGGTGAAGTTTTCATTTTCTATTACTTCTTGTTTCCCTCTTCTTCTCTTTTTTCCTTCTCTCAGAAGAACATAAAAACAACCCCCAAAAATAATAATTTGTTACAAGTATTACTCTGCTCTCCTAATCCCAGAAACAAGCTGTACTCTCAAACATCATTCACTCTCTTCTTCCCCCTTCCAAACCTCCACGTTTTCTCCATTCCTCCCATTTCATTCCCCATTTCCAGAGGTTCAAAGCAAAACAAGCTCCTGAAGTGGATCTGCAGCAAGTGAGACTTTTCTCTCTGCACCAATTGGATGGGAATGAGGACTTGTGTTTTCCCTCCCCAAACACTGTTTGTCCCCGTGGTACATGGACTGGGTGTCCTTGTCCTCAGAGCTCTGCTGGAGGTAATGGAATGTACAGAGGGCAGGGAGTCCCCAGGGAGGAATCAGAGCAAGTTCAGCCACCCCTGCAGTTCCAGCAGCCTTGTGCTGAGGAAAAATGCACTCTGGATTAATCCATACTTGGAAAGAGAAAGGAACCCAAAGCCTTTCCTCACTTCCAAAGTATGCAAGACATCACTGCTCACACACAGATCCACTTGGAGAGGGACAGGGATGCTCCTTCCCCCTCAGAAAGGACAGACAATTCCATCCCAGACTGCAATCCCCAGTCCCTGGGAGGCCTCCCCATTCCCCCTGTGCCATCTGCAGGGACTCCCCTCCCCTGGCATTTTCCAGAGCGATTCCAGGACTGTCCCTGACTGAGGGCACTCCAGGGTGTGACCAAGGGACATGGGAACACAATTCCTGGGGTGACAGCACTGCAGCTGCCTCTCTGTAGGGTGTAAACAAAATACTTGGCAAAATTCTTGTCAAAAGAAAGGGACGTTTAAAGGCTCTGAGTTCTGCAACAATTTTTGGAAAAAAACTGAAAATGCATCTTAAAAGTTGAGGTACCAAGAACAGAATAAATGAAGCTCCAATATATTTCCTTCATCCGTGTCTGTTTGGAGACTTCCTAAATCACAGGCACAGAATAAAAGGTAGAAAAAGCTTCAGGGACAAGACAAACATATTTTTGTCATTTTGTTCGTTCTTTACTCCCCACAAAATGTGGCAAAACACTTTTTGCTCTCCAGTAAGCAAAAGCTTCCTGGAGGTCACCACTACTCGAACTGAACTGAAGGTGAGGAGCAGCCCTTGTGCTGAGTGGGGCTGGAGGAGTCTGGAGTCTGTTTTTCCCACTGGGAAGAGCCAGCAGAGGGAGCTGGATGGAGCCTCTGCAAACAGGGGCTGCTTTTCACATTAACAAAAGGAGCCGGGATCACACGGGCTAAAAATAAAACTTCTGGGGAAAAAAAACCTGACCACATTCAATAATAAATATATTCGGAGAGAGCAGGTTTGGAGCAGGGGCAGTGGGAGTGTTGCTTTTAAAATAAAACCCTCCATATGAAACAGCTTTAAAAGCAAAGTGACTTCCTTGAAAATTCATCTGGTTGAAGGGGCCAGGATCAAATCCATGCAGTGATCCCTTGGGAAAGGCTCAGTAAGATGCCTGAAAATCCTCACCTCTTTGGTTGAACAGATACTCAGATACTCTTGGGCATCTTTGATTTTTAACTACAAATGTTTCTAACATTTGCTCTTACATCCCACCCAGGCAAGGCCAAATGGATCCATGGGGACACAGTCAGACTGTCCCTGCCCTTCCCAGGAACACCCCAGCACACACAGGGCTCTTGGCAGGACTGGCCACAGCAGGGGATAACAGGGTATTTATTATCCTTGTTTATAAACTGAAGGGATTACAGGGAGAAAAGTAATGAGGATGGAAAAAACCAAATCACTGAAGACTGAAGAGAAGTTCTGGGGAGTCCTTGGAATTCTGCACAGCAACAAACTAAACATCCAGATTTTACAGACTGAGACCATCAAATAGGTACTTTTTCCTTCTAATAATTAAGACTTCTGTGCCAGTTCTGCAAACAGCACCCAAGGAACTGCCCTGGGATGTGCAGGAACAGCCCAGGAAGAAATGTCAACTCTCTACCCAACCAAACAAGTGATGCCATTTCAGACTCCTCTGGACTTGGGACTCCTTTTGAAGAGCAGTTTTCCATAATTTGAGAATCTCCATCTCCAAAAAAATGCCCTTCCCAGGCATGTCCTGTGCTCCCTGCTGTAACTCTTGCCCATCCCCACATTTCCTGCAGGGCTGTCTCCCTCAGTCCTGGCTCTGCAATGCAAATGCAAAATGTTGTTCACTTTCCTGGCTGTTGCCATGGATATTAATGTGATGTCATAAATTGTTACATCTTCATTGCAGAAACAAAATGAAAGGGCTTGGGAGCAGGAGGACAACAAGATTTCATCTCAGGGAGCACATTTAAGAATAAGCAACTGTTGTACAAATCACAAGCAGAAAAGAGACACATCAATGTGTATTTTAATTTAGTATTGGTGAATGTTTCTCTGCATAAAGATTCCAAATTGTTTAATTTTTTTCTGGGCTGTGACAGTAGAATGTCCTCAGCAACACATGGAACAGCATTTCTGAAATTCAGCTTTTTACCATGGCTGGAAACATCTTCTGAACTCTCCATCAGGCAGTGGCCAAGCAGCCCAGCAATGCCTACATCCCTCACTCCTCCTTCTCCTTCTATTCAGCTACTTTCTGACTA
This sequence comes from Neodrepanis coruscans, assembly GCA_013400695.1. Classification (NCBI taxonomy): domain Eukaryota; kingdom Metazoa; phylum Chordata; class Aves; order Passeriformes; family Philepittidae; genus Neodrepanis; species Neodrepanis coruscans. The sequence continues at coordinate 37,046 of VYZS01052458.1, read as the reverse complement.
AACAATTTCATTTATTGCACAGAGACCATGGCAGAAGCAATGGCAAGCACTTAATTTCTGAAAAATCCAGGCTGTGGAGTGTCCTTAACAATTCTTACCTACACATATTTGGTAAGTTTTGATCTCCAAGGACTCCAGGAATAATCAGCAATAGAATGTGCCTTTGCCTTACTAAAGCAGTGGTTAAGATTAACTTATCCTAATCTACTTTATCTACAGATACACACAAGAAGAGAAAGGATGATTTAGCTCAGAGAAAAGCACAATACAGTATAAAGCACAGCCAGTGCTCACAGTCAATTTACAGCCTTTAGAATGAAGAGAATCCAGGATTTCCCTCCTTTACAATTAGTCAAACTGTCGTGTTTAATCTTTTCCCCAAACAGTTTGGCTGTTCTGGAAGTGGATTTAACTGAGAGCACCGGGGAATGAATGGGCACTTCTGCCTCCCCAGGGAATACACACCACGGGAATTACACACCCACAGCACACAGGGACCAACATTCCCTGCTGGGACTGTACCCAGGATACCCCTGCCCTGTCCAACCCCCTCCATCCCGGGGTGCTCCCCAGCCTGTTGGAAATCCCAGCCCTTCTCCAGCTCCTGAGGATTCCCTTTGGCAGCTCGAACAGCAAAGAAGCCTCAAACCAGCCCCCACATTCCTGAGGTCTTGTGGCACTTCCAGCCACGTGTGCCAGTGCAGTGGTGAGGGACTCACCTGCTCACAGAGGTGTGTGGAGTGTTCTGCCCCTTCCCAGACTCACCTCATTGCACAGGGAATGGGAAAAAGCCCAAATGCCTTCCCTTCAAATCCAGCATTCACACAGTTCAGACAACAGGACAGATCTCTTCAACAATCCAAGATCATTTCCCCTGCTCTTGTCTGTGGCTTCCACTTCCACATTCCATCCAAACAGGAGTTTTAACCTGTTCCTCCAAGTTTCTCATCACTGAACTCTCCATCAAAATTCATTAAATACCTTTTGTTCCTACACCCCCACCCATCTGAGGGAAGGACTGTGCAGAAAAAGGAGCAAATATAGCAAAAGATGTGCTGCTTCCTAATATTGAGAATTTATTACCCTTGGAGGATGTGCCTCCTACAATCCTCAATTAATGAAAGCCCAGGGTCAGAGGGCAATAGAAAGGCCACAGTCCCACCAGACAGCCCTGAACACACTGAAACACCAAACCATGGGAGCAGACAGGGCCTGGAGGGATGTGTGTGGGATGCAGGAGTGGGGCAGAGCTCCCCAGAGCAGCCAAGGTGTGCTCCTGTGCATCCACACAGAGCAGCACTGGCCCCTGCATTCAGCCAGGGACACAGCCCTGCACATCACAGCACAGAATGCCAATTCTGAAATAAAAAAACAATCACAAACCGAGGGTTTATTTGACTAAAAAATGTAATTCTGTTTAAAACACAGCTGTAAGGAGATTATAGCTCAGCCTACTTATTTTTTTCCTCCTATTTCAGTAATGACACCCCTGTGTTTGTGCATCCTCAGAGACAAACCCTGGCTGTGACCAGCAGGGTGTGCAGGGCCTGGCTGAGACTGAGGTGCCAGGGGGAATCCCAGGATCAAGTAGATTTTCCACCTCTTTTACACCCTGCACTCCAAAACGCCTCCCAGCAAAGCCCAACTCCCACCTACTCAGCCCAGCAAAGCCAGGCTTAATTGACTTTGTGAAAAGCAGCTCTTAACTACTGCAAACCACGTGCCCACTCCTCCCTGGCTCAGCACAAATCCCAGCACTCGAGTTTAACTGCAGATCAAGAGGGAGAAATCCCCACCAGAAATATCAGAGCTCACTGGCAGCCCCTCTCAGCCACAGAGTCTCACTCACTTGGAAGGTTTAAAGATAATGTGACAGCAAATGAAGCTGCAGCTGAAGATGACTAAAAGGCTGGGTTTGCTCATTTCCCCCATGCAGAATAGAAACCAACTGGAAACACATCCTGCTGGAAATGGACTAAATGATATATTTTTATCCTGATAAAACCCAATTATCAAACATAATCAGATCAACAATTGATCCTACAGACAATTTATTTTGCTTTATTCTTTTTCCTGGTTTGTTTGATACCCCTACAGGCCTTTGTCTAACACAAAGCATCACAGTTACTCCAGATAAAAATCCACCCATAACACATTTGAACACCCACCAACCAGACCAAAGTTGCTTAAAGAGGGCAGCAACAGGGAGATAATCCCAGTGTAATAACTCTGCATGGAATTGCTCTGAGCCACCACCTTAAGCTGTTTTACATAAAACTCCCTCCTCCTGCCCCTCCAGCTTGTCCTTGTCCCACCCCATCCCCACCTGCCCCTCAGATCTCCCACCTGAATCCTGGCACTGAAGGAATCCCACAGAAACACACAGACTGTCTCAGGATTCTGCACAAAGTGTCACATGAGCAGCAAAATACATCCTGATTTCACAAATAATAAATAATAACCACTGTGATCTGTGGGGCTTTTTTTTTCCTGTTGCATTGCAGCTTTAGCACACTCAAATGATCAATATTAAGCTTCTCTCTAATACCAATTATTAGAGAGGATTTAATACCTAAAGTAACTGCATCAGCTCTGTTTCAGGTAAAACTCAAATCTAAAGGTGAGCACTGCAAGTGTTTAACCTTCCAGCCATAACAGGGATGGGTTTGACCTGTGATGGCAGAAAGGAACAAAAATTAGGTCAGTGGGGTAATTCTGGAAAATTATTGATGTTTTTCAATTGTGCAAGATTTAAAGAACCTTGGTAGAAAATGCCTCAAGTTCCCACATTTAGGGAAGAGAAATTTCACCTCTGAGACAGACAAACTCTTTAGCCAGCACTTCACTTCCACCAGGACAGAGATTCCCACTGTACCAGGAAAACAAGTTTGATGAGCAGTGCTTTATACCTAAAATTCTTCTCATTCCCAACACATTAGGAAGGCAATAGATACTTGTTCTCACTGCTGTCACTGTTACCTCTCACAAAAACTGGTCTGAATGTCTTTGCTTTGCCAAGTCACCACTGGAATGCTGGATTTATTCTGCAGCTGAGAAGGAAAATAATCCACCCTACTCAATCTCCTCTTGGTCCCTCTATATTTTAAATGCCTCTTAAGGTGACATCAGGCACTAATTAGTCCAAAAAAGGTTTCTGCATCATGTCCTGTCAGTCACTGCATTAGAGCAAAACGAATGTCCAGGGAAAACACTGAAAGGGAAATACAGGAGTCACTACAGGCTGCAAACAACTGTCTGTAAATGAGGGGATTTGGGTACAAGTTACAGAATCCAATGCACACAAGCTTAACTCAGAGGAAAAAACAAATTAACTTCTCATTTGGCTCCTTCTCAAACTACAAATTAAGAAAGAAGTGGAAGTGACTGGATTCATCCTGTAGCTGTTTAATAAACTCTTACTTTGGTGTATGAAAGGAAGATATGTGTGTGTAGTGTGTGTATATATATGTATAAAATACAGAGTCTTGTATTCTTCACCACCCTTTAAAAACACTAAATAAATTCATTATTCAAGAAAATACGAAGGAAAGCACCAAAGATACTTTTAAACACCATTTCTTTAAGGAAGTACTTCCTGCAGTAGGTACTCACAATGCTTAGGAATGATCCCTTTGAAACTCTGAGATCCTCACATCAAACCAGTGCCCACCAGAACCTTCAGCAGCAGCTTTAATTTAGTCCTGACTGGCTCCCCAGAGGACACCAGGACACATCTGAATCCAAACAGGAGAATGGCAGGGAGGAAGCTCAGAAGTCATTTCAAATCTATCAAGACTGAAATATTCCCTCAATAGAATCACAACATTTGATGGTGGGAGCTCTGCCTGCAGGAACTGGTGCTCTTTCTATCCCAGGAACACTTTCCATGATGCTGCTGGGAAGGAACTACAGATTGCCCAGGCAAAGACAAACTGGAACACTCTTCCCTCGACCTTGGCACGTGAATCACCAGCAAAGAACACAGTCCCACTCACCTGTTTTAGACTCCTGGAGCAGCTGAGTGAGTGTGGTCCAGCACTTGGGTTCTGTCACACCAAGTGTGAGCAGCAAAACAAACACAGGAGATCCAACAAGATAAAAGGCACTTGTGATTCTGTTTGCAAGGTACAGTTCTCACCTGCATCTCTCACTTTAGCTGGGTGCTATTTTCAGGGCTAAATCACTCAGTCCCAAGCCAAATCCAAGAGAAGAGGTTCAGGATGAGCCTGCTGTGGTAGGGGTGCACACAGATCTCTCCAAGACTATCAGAGAGGTTGTGCTGTTCATGGACAAGTTATTTAGAGCTCATCTGGGCAGCACACACATCTTTAATTCCACAGCAGCTTCCCTTGCTTTTTGAATTAAAAACTGAACTTGACTCCAGTGGATTAGTCAGAGGAAAGCATTAAATGTGCCACATCCTGTCCTTTGTTTCAAGGCAGCAGTGTGAAATAATGTAAAGAGCTGGGAGAGCCCTGATGATTATTGCATATTTCATTAGACTGCACCACTCTTTGTCCCACTTGGAGCTGCCTCCATGCCTTGGGCCATATGGAGCTGGTTAGGCAGGGTCTGTGATTGCTGCTTGGAAAAATCTACAACAATCCCTCTCAGACAAGTCCCACTATTGTGATTTCTGAACTGGCAGCTTTTGAGACCTTCAAAAGGAATAAACTGTGTCTGCAATGGCAAGAAGCCCCAGTTTTTCAGAAGTTGTTAAACGATGCACCTGATGAGGGGAGTGGGACCCACAACAAGGCACTGAGCAGAGCTGCAGTGGGCTGTGTTTGCTTTTGCACATCATTTTTAGGAGCTCTGGGGCAATGCACTTCTTCAAAGTCAGAGAGCAGCAATCTCTTGCAGGGCCAGGGCACAGGGGTGACACCTGTGTGTGACAGGTCACCTCAGCCTGAGCTCTGGAAACTCAGCCACTCCTGCCCCTGCCTGCTGCCTCTGAAGCAGTGCAGCTTCCCTGGATCCCTTTTTGTTCTGCAACACGTGAATGTGTGACCCAAACTGTTTCATCTGGAGACATGTGACAACCCAGGACACACAGCAGCACCTCCTGCTCTCCAGACAGGCACCCAGCCCTAATAAATCCACTTAATGACACCACATTTGTGCAGCACCCAGGAGAGACAGCCCCTGGTGATAATGCAAGCCCTGCTGACAATTGTAGTTAAGTTTATAATGGCTCTTCAAAAGCAATCATTCCATGTTGTTCCTGCCATGCTGTCCAGGGAAAGCTGCCTGGAAGGAAAGGCTTTCCCACACTGCCTCCCTCTCACCCAGACCTGGCCAGAGACCATGGGACATTCAGGGGGAGCTGGCAGCAGACAGAGCATGGGCTGATCTTTCTAAGGTCTGACTAATTCCATAAATTAATTCTGATCATTTCTCAGGACACTGAAACCACTCCTCCTCCCTCCAAGAGCTCCAGCAGGGAGGTTTAGGTGGGTCTCTCTTCCCCCAGAGGGTGGTTGGGCACTGAACAGGCTCTCCAGGGTTTGGTGACATCCCCAAGGCTGCCAGAGCTCCAGGAGGGTTTGGACAGGGACAAACAGGGACAGGGAGAGGGTGGGATTGCTGGAGTGCCCTGGGCAGGGCCAGGAGTTGAACTTGGATGATCCTTGTGGGTCAGGATATTCTGTGATTCCCAAAATGATACAATCACTATTTGCTGCTACATTTTTGTAGTCAGGAGATTGATACTCCAAGGATACAAAGCAAACCACAGCCTGGACAACAAAAAAGAACTAACAGATAAAAGGTCTGGAAATCCCAAGGAGGACCTTCACCAAATTTTTTCACTTCCTACCCCGAATTTCTTGGTTTCTTGTGGAACTTCTCTCCCCTGAGCTTGTCCCAAGCACTGACACCCTGCCAGCTCCTCATGGCTGCACACAACTCCTGCTCCCCTGCTGCCCATCCCTGCACATCAAACACCCAACTGCCAACACAGTTTTACATTTACAGTCACAGTGAAGGGCTTGAATTGCCACTCACCCAAAGCAAATATTACATTTGGCTGCACAACAGAAAGGCAGGTTTGAGGTGATGGGAATAGGTGAGGACCAAGGCCCAGATCCAGAAAGGAATTTCACAGCTCTTCCTCCCCTCCCTGCTCCCTCCTGGGAGAAGCCCCAGCTCCAGCCTCCCATGGATATGGGACACTCAGACCTTCCACATTCTACACATGGACAAATGCCTGGTGTTTTACCTCCACCTCATTTATATCAGCATCTATTCTCCTTTAAATCATTCCCTGAAAGGCTCAGTGATGTCCTATTGCCTCATGGCTTATTCCAGTCTCAGATGACATTGGATATTTGGAAGCAAAAGCAAAGAATTTTATGCAGAAAAACAACACTTAGAGCATATGCAAAAGCTGCTTTCAGAGCAAGCACAGAATTAGCTGTACAGATATTTTTCCAAGTTTGACAGTTGAGCCTTCTGTGCTTGTCATGCACTTGCCACATTAGAAAAATAATGTTCTTATGTAGTAGTGAACACATGTTTATTTAATGGCATCTGCCCAGGGGGATGAGATATTTGCTGTGAGCACTCCTAGAACTGCTTCTCTCAAACCAAATCACGTTTGAAGTATCTGGGTTAAAACTGAGCTGCAATGGAGTGATTTCTGAAAAAAACAAGACCTTTTTAACTTTTATTATGTGTAGCTGAATTTAGCAGGCAGGGAAATATCTACATCTGAAAAGAGGGAGAGGAAATCAAATGAAAGTATTTTTAAATATCATAACATTTATAAGCATTAAATATAGTTTCAAAGAAAATCCTGGGAAATTTCATTCTGTCTGTTCCCCACAAAACCACATTGTCTGTCCTGATCTGTCTTTAAGCTGCAGCCACAAGGAAACAGAAACTAATCCCTCAAATAAAAACAGATTTGCCTGGGTTTGCCTGGCAGTTGTGGGAGGGTTTTGTGTGGGGTTGGGTTTGGGGTTTCTTCTTTGGGTGGGGTTTTGTTTTAATAAAGGAATATTTACTACCTATGGTGTTTTTTAAAGGAAATAATCAAAATGCAGAAAACAAAGCTTTTTGTACAAGACTTATTCCCTTAAAAGATTAAAAAATTACAGGAAGCAATGGGTAAGGCTCCAAAAATAGATAAACATGAAGAAGCCTGTGTTCTATTCCTTCTCTTTGCAAAGGTATGACTTCAGCTGAGTAATTCAATATTTGTGCTTTGGCACCATCAGCCAGAAAGACCAAATGGAGTGAATCCATTCATCTCACACACACACAAAGGAATCTCCCTCCTCCCCAGCCATGACTGACACACACATCAGAGACTGCAGGCAGTAAAAATGGGAGGGGATCATTCCAAAAATTAGAAACTAAAGGGCTCAGGACAGGGCTCAGGGCTGGGCTCAGGGCTCCTGCACATCCAGCTCTCCCCAGGCTGAGCCTAAAGGAGGCCACACACACACACAGACCCCAAGTGTCAAACACGACACCTCGGACTCCACTCACACTCCAGCCCTGTACCTCTATCAGCACCTCCCAGAATGTCACCAGTGACACCCAGGGTGTCCCTCCTCAGGGAGCCAAGTGTGACTCCACCCAGCTGAGCCTGGGACAGTTCAGAAACCACAGCAAAGAGTTTGCTCTGAACTTTGCAGAAGCTCCTGAGCCTCCAGCCTGAGTTTAGAGGCTGGAGGCCCTCAGGGTCTGCCCCTTCCCAGTGTGACCCCCCCCAGCACACACAGACCTGCATCCAGCCTGTCCCAGGGTCACATTTGCTCCCTGGGCCTCCCCCTATTTCTCTTCTCTTCTGCCCTCAATCTCTCTGTGAGCCTCCCTGAGGATGTGCAGGCACACAGATGAAAATGGGGCAGAAAAGCCCATCTGGAAGCAGATCGTGCTCAGATCCAGAGGATCCTGAAAGCACAGCTGGGAACATCTCCTTCCTGAAGCAAAAGCACCTCCAACACCACTCAGCAGGAGAAATAACCTTCTGGAAACAGAAATAAGCTGCATGATTAATTACTGTTTAAGCAGGATTTCTGCAGAATACACGAGTGCACCTCAGGGTTCCCAAGCTGTAAACAACACATCCCTGGCCTGAACCTCTCAACAACCACACATGGAACATTCACAGCAATTACAAATAAATGTTGTGTTTCTGCAGGGCCCCAAGGGCCTAAAAACAACTCCCTGAATATCTAAAATATTGTAATTCTGCTTCAGTAGCAAAAGGCTGCAACACATAAATAACTTGTCTGCGGAGGATCCATGCAGGCCTAAAAAGGACATTCTGTGTTATGACACTTTTAGTGCTTTGTAAGAACAAACTTTGTCTTTCTACTGTTACAAGGAGCACAAAAGAAGCCATGAGCCAACTCCTCCTTTGGCTCTTTGCTCTGCTTCCCCCTGGGAACAACCCCAGGAGCCAAAGGCTCTGGATTGGCACAGGAATATCAACTGTGGAGCAATCCTTTGCCCCTGTATCAATATTAGGGTGGAGATTTGGGGGTTCCTGCCAGTTTGCATTATTTCATAGGTTTGTGCTGCAAAGGTAATAATGAATTTATTCTGGGCTCTAAGATCCACCTTGCATTTCAGCTGGATATTTGAGGCTGAGATGTTTGTCATCCATTAATTAATCTTTCTGAGGTTTTCAGGGATGAAAGAGAGAAACAATAAGCCACTGAATAAATGGGATTTAATTCCCTTCCCCTCTCATCTTCCATTACTCAGACAAGACTCACTATGGGAAAGTCTATTTGACAAGAAGTATCAACATATTAAACACACACAAAAGCCATCCATCCTCCAAGTGTTTCCTGCAGGAGCAGCCACTAACTGTGATTAATTCACACTAATTTGGAGTTTAAAGAAAGAGGACACTGATAAAATAATGTTTCTCTCGCTACTAAAAATAGGGAGAAAAACACAGAGAAGGCAAAGAGCAATTCTGTGCAAGCCCAAAGCAAATTTACAGAGACTAAACTCTGGCTTTGACCATTCTCACCCTGGCCAGGCACTGCCAGGGCTGTCTGACAAATGTGGCCACACTCCACACCTTGGAGTCACCTCTCAAATGATGCTTTTTATGTTCTGAGCCTCAAGGGAACAGTAACTGCTAAAAGGAGGGAGCACATGGTGTGAAGGCAAACAGGATCAGTGAGCAAAGTTGCACATTTGCCTTTTGGTTTTTGGCCTGCACACAGGGTTGACTTGGGAGCTTCTGGTTTGGTTTGGCAGCTGCTCAAATTTTCTTCATGGTTCCAGTTTTCTACCTTTCCCCTTTCCCCACTGCCACAGTTCAAAGCTGTTATTTACAGAGGCAGAAACCATTCAAACCAGTTTAAATGGAGATCATCCAGGTATTAATCTGAGGGTTTGCCATGGTATTTACTTGGTGTTTCTTTATCTCAAGCCATGAAATTCCTTACAGCTGGTTCTGGAATCAAGAGACCCTCCCCAGGGTCATACAGGAAGTGCAATAAGAGTCTCAAACTCTAGAACATTCCCTATGGATCTCATCTAAAGCTCACCTATGGAAAAAGGATAAATCAAGAACCAGGAAATCACCTTTGTGCCCCTGAGCACCCCCAGAATTATTGTAGGTGTGAGACTGAGGCATCACCGCCCACATTTAAATTATGGCTCTACCTGAGGTTCCAAAATCCAGGAAGAGTCCACTCCTCTCAGTGGAATTTTACAATGTCACATCAGAGCAATAATGAACAACTGCTCCCAGCAAACAAAGCTGGCAAAGAAACTGGAACAGGGGGGAAAGAGGAGTGGGCTGAGCCCTTGTGGAAATGCTCCACGTGCTCTCTGTGATTCTGGAATGGAAACTCCACTCCAAACACTATTCCAGTGTTACCTGTAAATAGGGGCTTTTTTGGAAGACAACACATTGATAGAAGAATTATTTTTTTTTAATTATTATCTAATAATTCTGAAGGTTTCAGGACTGCCTGGAGCTGCTCTGTGGGTCACAGCACAGAGAATTTTTAACCCTTACCTCATTCCAAAGCAATGTCATTTGAAGCCCAATGCACTCTGTCTATATAAAGTATAATGACCTTTTAGCCTTTCTATTAATAAGTAATTTATATGCAAGTTATTAGTAATATTTTCCAACACACAGTCCCTCATGAAGGATCTGAGCACAGCCCTCCTGGGTGGGAGTTCCAGCAGAGCCAAGTGACAACAAATCCCAGCATTTGGTGCTTTACCCACCAAACCAGCCCAGTCCCCCAAGGCACAAAGGGATACACAAGTAACCACAGATGAACAAAGCCTTTCCTAAGCCATTTCATCTGTTTATCACAGCAAAGGGATCCAAACTTCAGTCTGCCTTTGGAGGGATGATTCTCCCTCAGGAATCACACTCCTAACCAGGATCCAGTCAGGGCACAGCACTTGCATAAAGTTTTATTCACAGCAGAGGAGATTCCAAAATCCTTATTTATTGATAAAATTGGATCCACAGCTGCCCCAAATATAAATATGGTTTTATTTAATCTTGCCCTCATTTAAACCCAGCTCTACTCCTTGCCTTAATTTCTCTGTAAGGAGAAATTAATTACTTCTTAATTTCAGTAGCTTTCCATCACACACATGTGTGATGCAGCTACCAAACCATTTTTCCCTGGACATACTCAATAACAAGGAACAGCAAGTTGGGGCCCACAGAAACTGGTGCAAACATTCAACACAAAAAAGGCAGGAGGTGATTTGGTGTTTTCAAAGTGATTGTGCACTTGTGCTCTCCCAGCTGAGGGCAGATGTGACAGGATGAAGTGGCCCTTCCAGATAAGGCAGGTCACAGCCCATTTCTGCCTATTTAACAACTTCCCCCAGAGCAGCCCTTGGTTCCAGAGAATAAAATCCCACGATGCATCTTCATATGATGATAGTTCAGAGGAAGTATTTTCCTACAAGAGGAAGCAGATAACATACTAAAAAAAAAAAATAGCTTGATTATATCTCACTAATTATTCATCCCCTCTTAGTAACTTCCTCTCATTTTTTGACATTTCATTTCTGAGTGGAGGATGACTTGGCACCCAGGATCTCACACAAACTCCCCCCCAAGCTCCTTCAGCCTCGTTAAGAATAAGGTCCCCTCCAAGTCTCTTTATTCTGAATTATATTAGAAAGTTTAGAACATTCCAGAGCAGGGCTAAGAGCACAAATCACCACCAGTGAATGTTCCAACAGCTCTAAATAACAAATGAGTTTCAGTTCAGAGAACTTTGATTTCTTTAAGGTTGAAATAGCACAGGGAAAGTGTCTGTAGCTCAGGAAAACAAGGTGAAAGAAAAGGTGGGAGTTGCCATAATGTGGCACAAGGGCACCTGCCAGGGAAATCCTGCTCACAATATTCATCTGCTCATTATGTCCAATCTCTCAGCATCACCCCTGTGTTAAAGCCCAGCACAGGCATCTCCTTCCCACAGCCAAGGCCTCCACAATTCCTCAAGTAAGGAAGTGGCTTCCAGAAATACTTTCAGCAAGGAGTCTCAGAAAAATTTAGACTGAAAACCTCCTGAGGCCAAGCCCTGCAATCAAATCACAAGTTGGGTAATCCTGCTCACACAAGCCTGGAGCATCTCCAAGGATGAAGATTCCAACATGTCTCCAGACAATTTGTTCCAGTGTCTGAAAATCCTTCTTGGAAAAAAAAAATAATCTGATACAGAATGGAAATTTCTGCCCATTTTGGTGACTTTTTCTGTTGTTTTCATTTTTCTTGGGCATATCCAGAGAAAGAACCTCCTTCCTCTTGCAAAGCCACCCCAGGAGCTCCTGCTGGGCTCCCCCAGGTCTGTTCCACCTGGAACCCAATGATCCATAATCCCACCAGTGCCCATTGGGAATAACCATTCCCAAAACCACAGGAATTCTCCATCAGGGCACATGATTCCTTCAAGTCACTGCCCACCAGGCCCCTGATCCACCAAAGCCTCTTCCTTGTCCCCAGGATTTCATCACAGGGACAGATTTTACTGCACCTCAGGTGCAACAATTGGCATCAAACCCAGGATTAACCCTGGAGAAACTGCTGCCCACCTAAAATGCCACCTGCGCCCTGAATCATCCTGTCAGAGCCCAGTCCTGCACTACAGACAGCACAAACACTCCTAAAGCCCCAAGTTTGTCCAAGCTGAGCCCAGAACACAGAAAATTCCAAGTCCTCTGTGTCCTGTCACCCCTTTCAAGGCTTTGTAGTCTGGCCCAGGCCAAAATTGTCCAGAGAGAACAAAACATTCTCTTTAAAAGATGCAAACACATTTCATATCCAGCTACTGCAACAAACAAACCTCCCTGGACTGCACAGAAAGTCCCAAATGCTAATTAATGCTAATGAGGCCAGCTAATCCTCAGAGCTGGAAACCTATTTCAGGAGGAGGGGAACTTCAAAACACTTCTCCAAAAAAGCTTTGAGTGCAATGCATATTCATGGCCCTGCAGACAGGGATGAGCCCCAGCCTGGCACTGCAGAGGGAACCCAAAAACCCTCAATCATCTGCACCCACTTGGCCAGAACTGAGGGAGGACATGGACTTGTGAAAGAAAAACCCTCTTCTCCTTCAAGGAGAGAAAGAGACTGTTCCAAAAATATTCAGCACTGCCAGTCTCCCTGGGGGCAGAAGGAAGGAAAGCTGGGTACTGGGATTCTTAGAGATTATCAGCACAACCAACACTTGGGAATTTTGAAGCATTTGGATTTAATAGGGGGCAAACACAAATGATATCACTGGATTTACTGCAGATTCCACTCCACAAGGAAATGCAGAGGAAATCCATCTCCATGGAGGTTTGCTAATGTTTTGTCCAGTACCCCAATGTGTGTCTGTGTGCCTGCACTGAGGATAAATCCCTGTTTCCACAGGCTCAGGAGTGGAGCTGCACATGCCCATTGCAGATCCTGCTTGCACAGGTTGTGTAGAAATGAGGAACTGTCACATAAAATCTGGAATCTGTTACCAATCCAACTGTTCCACTTAATCAAAAGCAAAGAGACTTCTAAGAGCTCTCTTGCTACTTCTGACAGCCAATTTCCCCAGAAAAGAGCAACTGTGCTAACAGATCTTAATAATTCACAGGGCCTGGAGAGCTTGGGCTTTAAAAAAAGAGGGAAGGAAGGAGGGAGGCTTTTCTTTTTGACAAAAAACAACAAATGGCCTCTTGAAAACAGCAAGAACAGAGTCTGCCCTGCCCACAGAGTGTGTACAGAGGACAGAGAGCCAGGGCAGCCCCACAGTCCTCACTCATTCCCTGGGTTTCATGGCTTTCCCATGCCCAGGGTGTCCCCACTGGGTCCCCTGTCACACACAACACTCAAGGATGGGATTCAAAATATGACCTTGCTAGAAATGACTAAAGGAACAGTCCCAGACACAGCTGATTCACCTGAATTTAGGCTCCCAAAAAAGCCCAGCTCTGGTAAGTGGAGTATTTTCTCTGAGCAGCAGTAACAGCACCCACTGTAACCTCTGCAGCTCATGGGAAAGCCCTCCCATAATGAGTAACAACCACTGCCTAATTCCTGACAGAATGACCAATAAAAATGACTCAATACCATGACTTGGAGGGTTTGATGAAGTGAAACTTGCAGAGGAATTTTTCTATAAAACAAACTCAACTTTATTAGTGAACAGTAGAAAATTTTAGAAGATATTTGTAATACAGCACAGCTCTGAAGAAGTGCTCAGCTTTCTTCCTCATCATATCAAAACCAGATGTTGCTGCAGAGGAAAAGCAAAGCCTAACTTGGAAGAGGGAAAAATCTGCAGGATCCCTAAAAATCTGCACAGATATGGAAGTGGGATTTGACAGAGGAAGGAACAGCAGAGCTCCCCAAGCCCTTGGATAAGATAATTCCATAGGAAAGGGATTTTTTTTCTTCTGGAAAGGCACAATCCCCAGTTTTCCCTGTGGCTGTGGCTCTGCATCCAGGCACAAAGCTCCCTGTCCTCAGGTGCCTCAGCCCCACAGCTCAGGGAACCAGGAAACATTCCCAGCCAGAAATAACTCCCCAACACTCCAAACAATAACAGTTTTGCCTTTTTTTTTTTTTTTTGAGCACTGCTTTAAGAAAAAATAAGTACAAAGAGGCTTTAGTTTGTAGCACAAAATAAGCTACAACACAACCAAACCAACAATGGTTACAGAAGTCTCTCAGAAAATGTAGTTGTGAAGTTTTGGAGGCAAAAGGTAAAAAACAGGCTAAAATCAAAAAAATCCACATAGAGAAAACAATTTTTTCATCTGTTTTATGAAGGAATAAGAGCATAGTAATTATAATAGCAGAAGCACCAGAAGTTAGGAATCCAAGACCATCTGAAACCCTATTTACAGATCAGTGTTAAATGTTCTGTTTCCCTGATTTCAAACCCCAAACACGCCACTGTTCATTCTCTGGCATTTCTGTTTATTTTGGTTTCTTTTACTTCAGCAGAGAGATCAGACCTTTGTCCCCCAGCCCATAAATCATGACTGACTCCATGCTCTCCCCTGGTTTGTAGGGGCTCCAACCCTCTTATCATTTCCATCCCCATTTCAGGCTCATGTTCCTATTTTTTAAACCAAAAAATAGAGAGACAAAACTAGTTCTGAAAGTCAACAGGATGAAAGGATGAGCTAAAGCAGAAGGGAAAGAGCCTCCTGTGAAAATGGCAGGTGAGCCAATCCCTGCCCATTCCCACCCATCCAAGCACATCCAACTGGTAAAATCCAGGAGTAAAGACTCTGCTTGATGTATCTGCAGAAAAGCTCTGCATCAGCACAGAGGAAATTATTAGTATTCAGCAATTCATCTTGTGCACTAAGCAACACCCACCAGACAGAACTTAAGCTAAAAAATGAAATAATTATACTGTATTCTAATTTTATTATTGTTATTATTATAGGTTGAAAGAGGTTTTTAGATAATTTCTCAAAACAGTTCATGGAATTAAGTTATTATTTCCATTACTTGGCAACTGCTTGCTCTGGATACCATTAATATTCCCACTTTCACTTATTCCTTGTTTGGAATTACTTCCAAACACAGTGTGGAAGATACAAACTCTGATAAATCAAACTGCAAGAAGACAAGGACATCTGGGTTAATGCAGGGCAGAAGGGGGATTCCTGTTTGGCAAAAAAGTCTTGGAAATCATGGAAAGGTTTGGGTGGGAAGGGACCTTAAAGCTCATCCCCACGCCCCTGCCATGGGCAGGACACCCTCCAGTGCCCCAGGCCGCCTGGACTGTGCTAATAAAGTGTTCTTGTCAAAGAAACAGATAAAGAATCAGTGACCATGAGTTCCTGGCCTGCACAGAAATGATGACTCTTTCCCACAGAAAAAAACAAAACAAGAGAGACAATCTTTCTAATAAGCAAAGGTCACAGTTAAAGCTCGTTCTCACCAAAAACGGGATGGAAAAGGGGTTCAGTTCCCTCTCAGCCTTTACAAAGACCTCGGGATCCACCTGGATCCCGGGATTCTGCAACACCCAGAGCTGCAGGAGGGGGAGTTGGGAGGGAGCAGAGATTGGGGGTTTTTGTCGCTTATCAAAAACATAAACGAGGAATTTTTGCTTCTTCTGTTTCCCAAATCCCTGCCTGCATTATTTGATCACAAACAAATCCAACAAAACCTACTCACAGTATGCTTTTAGCAGCTCATTTTAGCCTGATTTACATTTTAAAGAGTCCACCTACACATGACCAGCTCTGCTCACTCTGAAAGATGATCCAACTGTTTCCATCAAGTCCCTGCCTGTTCAAACTTCCGTTTTAGCACCGAGCAACACTTGAAAATTCCGAGTAAATTGTATCACCGTGTTTATTCCAGGTGAGCCACTCCGATTTTTTCTCCACGGATATTATTCAGCTCAAAAATTTCGAACTGAAAGTGTGTTGAAACAGGATATTGGGAATCATTCCAGCGATGAAAGTGAGGAGAGGGACAAATCCAACAGTGATGGGACATTTTTGCATTTATCTCCAAGAACAGCAAATCCACAGCACTGTCCCACCCATCCCCAGAGGGTTCAGGAGCAGAGAACTGGCTGGGATTTAGTGCTGGACAAACCCCCCCAAATGTCACTGAACATCCTGGAAGTGTTTGCAAATTCCCAAGAAATGCAAGTGGAAAGGGGACAAGGGGGAAACACACAATTGGTGTTCACTTTCACAATCAAAGGAGAGTTTTAGCTGAGGAAATTAAAAATTTAAAGATTAGGTCTGAGCTTTTTTTGATGTCAGATCCTGGGAATGAAGAAATCCAACATTCCCTGAAAGTATTCTGGCTTCTGGATTGTCAATCTGCCCTATTCAAAAAAAAACCAAAAACACCAAAACCAAACAAAACCAAAATTTGCTCTATCAACACCTTTCTGCTTCTCCACAGACTAATTTTTGAGAGAGGTCAGAAAATGTTTTTCTATCCCATATATTTGACTCACTGGGAAGAGCTCATTGTGAATGAGAATGTGAGACCACCCCACCCCTTCAGATCCATTCTGTTAATAACTTACAGATAAAGAATTCTGCTTTTTTAATGTGTTTTGTAAACTATAAATTTACAAACCAGTCTATCATGTGTAATGCTGAGCCTCAGGCCTGGGGGAAGTGTGGGAAACACCATGAACTGACCAACAATGGATCCTCAGTGATCTGAAATTGTTCCACACAACTCCAATAGCTCAGGGAAATTGGTGCAGCTAAACCCATATATGGCCCAGGAGAAAAAAAGAAAAGCAGGAGAAAAAAACAGCAAAAGCCAAGTCCCCTCCCTGGTTACAATCAAGGATTCAAACCCTCACACAGCTCATTCTGCATCCAAAGAAACTTGGCCTGGCCTTGGAGGGAATCAGTTCCATGTGTTTGCACAGATCCCATGAAATGGAACCATTCCTTACTCTCCACAGGATGAGTCCTGGAACAGGTGTGATGAGCAAATCTTGTCTTCACCTTCAGTGCCCTTGGACAACACACTCCAAATTTCAGTCATTCCACTTAGAATTCTGGGCTGAGCTCATCCCCTTGGGCTGAGACCCTGAAGCCACCGTTCCTTCTGCACCTGATTTCTGTAATAACTTGAATGCAGTAACACAGACAATAGTGAAAAGTAGGTAATAAATACCTAGTCAGTAAATACAACCACATAAAAACAGGTACATAATGTTTCCCTGACCATTTTAGCAACACCTTTCACATCCAGGGCAGCCTTGGAAGTGGGTTTCAGACAAGTGTGTTGATGCCAAGGAACAGTTTGTTGTGTCAATGGTTTTGCCTTGGTTTTCTGGACAGGATCCTTTTCAGACCTCACAGTTCACACCAGGGCCCCACAGATCTGTGGGAAGTCACCCAAAATGCAGCTCCTGTTCTCCTTCCTCATTTGAAGCACATCAGAGACCTCCCCCAGGTACCTGTGTCCTTTATCAGGGAAGGACAGACTCAGAGACAGGTATCTGCAGATACAAACACACCCACCCAGCCCAGCCCAGCCCCTTAAACACATTTATCTTCTTACAACACCAACACTACAACAGCTTTCCAAACCAAAGCAGGTCTTTTAATGGGATCTACAAAATTCATAAGCTGAATAATTGAAAAATTTGGTCTCCCTTCACACAAATAAAGCCCCTGATGTGACTAAACACCACAATATGTCAGTGGTGCTCATCATCATTCAGCCTTCCCCTAGTGACACTGTTTCTTAGTTTAGACAAATAAACGTATTTGAAAAGAGTAGTCAAATATTTTTACAGCTGACAGAGTTCTTTCCCTCACTCAACATGAGAATTGGAGAGGGAAAACAAATAAGCAAGTGGTTAAAAAATAAACAGGAAAAACCCATCAATTGTAACCTGAATTGGGGCAGGAGCACCAATGGCCAAAAGATCCCAAAATAGTCAATTAACCTACACACACCTCCAAGAGCAATTTAAGCATTATGTGCTCAAGGTTCTGAAATAACAAACAGAAATCTGTTACAGAAAATAAATAGAAATAGAAAGAAATAGAAAGAGTCTGAGCTGGGAAGGGATGGACTGTACAGGATCTGCCCTGGGAAGGGAAGCAAAGAGGGAACAATGGCCTGACAAAACACAGATTTAACAGAATGAAATTCAAGGCAATAAACTGAGTAGGAAGATTCTTTCCAAAGTAGTTTTGAGGGCTGGTAGAATTTATGGAGGGCAAGGAATTCTCCCAGGATGGGAAGCAGTGCCAGCACATTCCTTGGGCCCACAGCACCATCCCAGGGCACAGATGGAACATTGATTCCTCCCAGACACAAAGAGCAGCAGCCCCTCACTGGGGGGGCAGGAGAAGATGCAGAATTCCTCATGTGCCAGGAGCAGAGCTGTAGGGATGACTTGGAAAATCAATTTCCAGAGCAGTGTTTTATGTGCAGAGGTCAATATTTTTGCTGCCCCAGGAACTGGTTTTCATTTGAGAAGAGTCAGAGCAGCCCAGCAATGGTGACACACACACAGAGCAGAGGGGAGGGCTCAGGGTATTTATTGCTACCAACCTCTCCCTGGGCAAAACCTCCTGCCAGGCTCAGCCCTTGAAAGGGACACCCCAAACAATATCCATCATCTTCCCTTGGGGAGGGAGGAGGAGACACCCCAACAGTGGAGTTATTTCACTGCCCACAGGCAAACCCTTGGCTTGAAACAGCATCCCTTGGGCTTTGGGAAAGTATTTGGGAGTGGACAGTAATTTTATAATGGAAAAAAGTTCCACTGTGAAACCAAAGTCCCAAACACCTTCTCCAGGGGCTTAATCCTCCCTGTGAGCACAACACAATTTACCTGCAACTCCTGGAGTAACAGAGAATAAAATTGGGGCTTTCATCTCATGGAACCAAAGGCAAAGGACACTGCATTTCACTTTAGGGCTTTTTGAAAAACCCACTTCTGAAAAAGATAACTTTTAGGCTTTAACAAGGGGGTTTTTTTCCCCCCTAAATAAAATTTTTTAGCTTTTTCTCTAAAGAGAAAATTACTTGCTGTGCCCTAGGCAGTGAGATGATCTGAAATAATAAGCTCACCAGGAGACAGAGCTCTTCTTCTGCAAAGCATATTTTGAAATTCTGACAGTATTTTGGCACTTCAGAATTTTAAGCAGTTCAATCTATATGTTAAATTTATTTATGAATGCTTCGTAAACATTTTCATCAAATAAAAAATAAGTTTAGGAAGAATAATAAGGTAAAATATCATAAATCATGGAATCACAGAATGGTTTGGGTTGGGTTGGAAGTGGCTTTAAAGCTCATCCAGTGGCAGGGACACCTCCCACTGTCCCAGGGGGCTCCAACCTGCCCTTGGACACTCCCAGGGATGGGGCAGCCACAGCTTCTCTGGGCACCCTGTGCCAGGGCCTCCCCACCCTCACAGGGAACAATTCCTGCCCAATCTCCCACCTGAATTTCCCCTCTTTCAATGAAATGAATTCACCTGGGTTTTGATAATTTCCCTGAATCTTTCAGCCCTTTGTCCCAGTGCATCCAGCAAACAACAGCCAGGGCAGTTTCAGGAAGGTGCAGATGCATTTCAGAGCTGAGGGGTTCACACAAATCCCAAAGGCAGCACAGGGAATTCACAGGGAGCACCAACAGGGAAAGCCAAGGGCTCAGCCACAGGCACAGGAGAGGTTCATCTCCAGCCAAAAAAAGTGCTGCTGGTGTGTTTTAAAGCAGAAATAAACCCCAATATCAGCCCAGAAATGTACATTAAACTCACTGTTCTGTTTGAGTTCAAGAAGTCCAACTGCCAAATTCCAGTCATGAACAGGAGGAACATGGGTTCATTTTGCTTTTTCATTTATATTCTGATCCCAAAGTGATTTTCCAACACTTATTAGATAAAGATGGAAAGTCATCAGAAAAGTACACCTGATATTATTCACTTTCTAAAACCATTCTGAATAAAATTTAAACACAGGGAAAAAGAGATTATGCCACAAAATGCCTTATTTTTTTTCAAATAAACCACTTTGAAAATGATAGGTAATGACAGCCTCCTAATCAGCCCAATCCCTTCCCCATTTTGAACTTCCTCTGAAATGATAAGCAACAGAGCTTTGAAAATTCCTTCACTTTTTTCTATCACAGATCTTTAAAGAGCAGATTCAGGAAGAGAGAGCAGCATTAACATCAGATATGGCTTGTTGTGCCTTTGTCCTCACTAAACTGCAGTGGCAGATATTGGGAATAATCAGGGATCCTGGGGAGCTTTTCCTGCAGCAAGTTGTTTTCATATCATGGTCAAGCTGTAGTTTTATTACTTATTAAGAGACCAATATAAATGCAGTGCAGTGCCTTAAACACACACAAACCTCTGCAATTACTCCCCCTCATATTTTTAAACCTCAAAGTCTCCCAGGCTTTAACAAGAGGAAAAGCCCTGTGTCACCCTTTGGAGATGAACATGTGCAGGGTTTGGGCACATCCACTGCAGAACTGAGCAGGAAAACTTCCCTTCACCTTTTTCCTTCAGGAATAAAACAGTTATTTCAATGTCTTGAGTTGTTATTAGTTTAGTTAATAGCTATTCATTCTATTTTCAAACACAGTGATGCTGCACCAAAAGGTGAATTGTAGCAAAGCAAGTTGGGCAATTCGTGCCTGAACTGCTCCATGGAGAATTTTTATTTGAGCCCAGGAATGCTGGTGGCTCCAGCAGACTAAACAGATGTGATTTATCCCAGTGTGTGAGGATTGGGGTGTCCAGCTCCAGGCAGGGTTTAACAGCAATTCCCACACAGCATTCCCTGCCCTGCCCTGCCAGGGACAAAGCCCAGATCCCGAGTATCTCAGGCCTGCTGTACAAGGCAGGCCAAGCAGAGTTATTGGGGGCTGTTATTCAAAAGCCATATCACAGGTTTTCATCTGGGATAAAGCATTCTGTGTCATTTTGTGTTATTAACAGGCTGCTTGACTCAGTTCCAGCTTCCTTTGACAGATCCCAAAGCCTGGCCCCAGCTCCTGGTGTCCACAGGAACACGGAGTCGCAGATAAACTCTGCAACAATCTGTTTGCCTGGAGACAAAACTTATTTTCCTCTCCAGACCCAAGTTCCTTTCATGCCACCTGGTTTAGATAAGCTGCTCAAGTTTTGCCTGCTCAGATTTGAACAGCTGCTCCTTGAAGATGAAGGGACAAGGCCAGGAATAGTTAATAACTTTAACTGGAAACACTGTTGAATCACTCCTTTTCCTCCCAGCAGATTGTGAGTCTCCCCAACCTTTCCACCAGAAATAGCAATCCCAGTTGAGATTTTCCTGCCCTGGCCCCAGTTTCTCTCACAAGTGCCCACCTGGGTCCCAGCCAAAGTTAAAAAAGGCATTTAATAAAGGCAAATCTTGAGATAGGGGAAGGTGTGGGTGGAGAATTCAAAGTCTGTGTAGGTTTATACCTACAACACACAAGGTCTTTTCCTTTCCCTAACCCAGAAACATCATTCTCCCACTCCAGCCTTCCACTGGAACACAAGGAGATCCTGGGAAATGATGTCAGGACAATCCACTGCTGCCCTCTCACCCCTCCAATCTGGTGGGTTAAACCTGAATTCAGGCAAATCAGAAGGATCACAGTCTCAGGGAAGGGGTGGGGTTAGAAAGAACCTTAAAGCTCATCTCATCCCACCCCCTGCCCTGGGCAGGGACACCTCCCACTGGCCCAGGTGGCTCCAACCCTGTCCCTGGTCCAGCTGTGACACCCTGACCTTGGATGGTTTCTGTCTGTCCTGCCCTGGTCCTCTGCTTCCACCTCACATCCCCTTCCCTATGTTTACTGCTGTTCCAGTGGCTTCATCTTTCCTTATAGAGTAAAAAAAATAAAGAAATCCAGGAGGATTAATGCCAAAATTATGCTGGCATTTTACAGAGATCATGAAAGACAATCAAAGTGACAATTTTCTAAAGCAAAAGCACTTCTACAGTCACAGTAACACCTACCAGGGAAAAATCTTCTCCCTAAAGTAAGGAATAAATTTTAATATAAAGTCCCACCAGCTCAAGGTGGTACCAATTAATCAAAACAATTCACTTGCAGATTCTTCAAATTCTCTACTCTTTAAATGGTAATTCTTTTCTTACTTGCTATTCCAGTGTTGGCACAAAGGAGGTTTAAGCTGATTTTCATCCAATCTTAAGAAAACAGATGTTAAGTGAAGTTTAAAATAGTTGGGATTGTTTACTCCTCTAGGTCTTCCATGCCAATTCAAATACTGAAAAAATGATCAAAAACAGTCCTAGTGCCAAAGTGAACACCTCTCCAAGCCAAACTCAGGATGCACAAGGCAGAACAATACTAAAAGCCCTGATTTTTAACACAGCACAATTAGGGGGCAATTAGCAAACTCCAAGGATGTTCTGGATTGCTGTGCCCACACACCCCAAGTGTGCATGTTAATGAAATTAAATCCTCATTAGCTGTGAACAGTCCTGCGTGTTTTTATGAAGATGTTGAGATAATTGAATTTGAAGCACAACAGATGCTTAGCACTCCATCCAAATGCTGGTTTTCCTATATATTAAGTGTATATATTTGTGTAGGTCCATAAAGGTAACCAAAGCCCCCCAAAATCTCAGCCCTCAGAGGGTTTCTGGTTCCCCAAGAGCTCAAAACCTCAGCAATTCCAGAGAGAAACAGTTCACTGATGCCATGGCAAACACCAGTTCTGATCAAAACACCTGAATTTCAAGTTAAAAAACTATTTTTGAGTGTGGCTGCTGCAGGAAAGTCCTTGGGGATGCTGCTGTCAATCCTTACACTTTGTGAAGAGTTTTCTACCTATTTAAGTCTTCAAAGCAAAAAAAATACCCTCCTGATATTGCCCAGCCCATACACTGCAGTTTCTCTTGGGCACAGGTTTGTGCAGGTGCCTCATCCTGGTGGGAGGGAGTTGCCATCAGGACACTGCTGAGTAATTTCTCCTCCTGAACCCTCAATGCCAGGAATTTCCTCTGGGCTCAGAGTTATCCACAGCAGCTGAAGCTGCTGCCACAGACCTGACAGGGAGTTTTACACAAAAGACATTAAGATCTCTCAACAGAAGGGCCCACATGTGGACAAGGAGAGAGCTTTGCTCTGTGCAATTTGGGAAGAACAAGAATTAAGCACCCCAAAATCAGCCTGAAAATAATGAGGCTTCAACGAAACAGAGGCTCCTTTAATCAAACAACAGCACTGAGTCCCACGTGTGTCTACAAGGGTCCATTTTATCACAACCCAGGTTCATGAAAAACATCCTCAAACCATCCACTGGGTGACCACAGACCTGTAGCTTCACAGAAATGTCACCCAAGCACTTCCTGCACAATCCTGATCAACCTTTTCCCAGAGCAACCACCTCAGCTGGGCACAGGGAAGCTCCAGCCACTGCTTTGCTTCCTCCAGTTCAAGTGACTCAAACTCACACTGGGAGATGCTGGTTATCACTGATTTCTAAAGGCATGGAGTGGTTTGGGTGGGAGGGGAAAGCTCAGCTTATTCCACCCCCTGCCATGGCCAGGGACACCTTCCACCATCCCAGGTTGATCCAGCCTGGCCTGGGACACTCCCAGGGATGGGGCAGCCACAGGGAACAAATCCTGCAGCTCAGCAGAACGGAGGCAGCTCTGCCCAAAGCCATGGCAATAAACCCACCAGCATAAGGATCTACTTAGAAACATCAGAGATGGTTCTTCTGCTTTTATAGGTAAGAGAGATCAAATGGTACAGGAAAACAGTTGGGACTTCAATGCCTTTAGAAAAGCCTTTCATGAACGTCAGGCAAGATGACAGAAATTAGAAAATACCTTCAGCCAAGGAAAACTGGCTTCATTCACTGAAACTATAGTAACCATCTGCTTTCTGTTGCCTCTGTACTCCTACAACACTGTCCAGAATTACAATGTTCAGAGAAAGTGAACATGGGGAGGGGAAAAAAAGGGATTATTTACAGCAGTTCTCCAGCCCTCCTTTTACTTCCATGCTCTAGTTAAACATTCTGGCTGTTCCAAGAGCCTGGTAAAAGTGGATTTTGTAAGGCTGAGCACAAAAAGAAAACAGGAGGGAAAAAAAAAATCAGCATTTTCCTCCCTCAGCCAGAACACAGGGAGAAGAACACAGTGGTTGGGCAAAGGCAGGGTGAGCTAATTACCAAGTACAGCTGCTCCTACCTGGCAGAGAGCAAAGGGAAAAAAGCCCTGTGAGTCATCAAACTCAGCCCCTAAATCTGGAAAAGCCTCACAAAAATAAACTTGTGCGAAGAAGGGACCGGCTTTAGAGAAAAACGCAAGGCAGAGAAAAAGATCATTATTCCAGAACAACAAAACCAGTTCCAGTTTGAAAGGGAAAAGTTTTTTTGGCAAGGCAACCACTAAATATGTCAGCTGGTTAAAGACAGCTTCTCCTCTTGTGGTTTGCTGTGGCAGAACGAGCAGAGATCTTCTCCAAGATTCTTTTTATACCTCAGATGCTGAAAGAGGGTGGGAGGGAGTAATTTCTAACCCAGTTTAGAGAAATCTTTATTCCTCTCCACCACCATCAGCACTTCTTACAAACACCTTCAACACACACAGCACACAGGCAGTCAGAATTCAGTGGAAGGTTTATGTCCTACTTTAAATAGGAAGAATAATCCCAACATCCCAGTTTTGCAGACACAGACACACAAATACACAACTGGTGATTAACAGCCCTCTCTTCTGGAATTGCTCATCTATTCCAGAAAACAGCAAATGAGACTCTGAACTATCAGTAGCAAAACAAAAGAATTTTTGCTTCTTCACAGAGCACATTGCTTGAAACTTTTATTTTTCATCTTCGTTACTTCAGAGTTTCCCTTGGCTCTTCTGGGAGTCATTCCTTACAGTCACACATGGTGCTGAAATTGTGTGACAGTGGCCATTCCATTTGAAAACAGCTAAATTTAAAAATGAAATTAAAAAAGAGAGGAGCTGAAAACTCCAAGGCAGTGGGAGCTGTTGGGGAGAGGGTGATTGCTGTTGGTGTGGGAGCTTTGGGGGTGGTTTTAGAACTGGGGGTTGTAAGAGGTGTAAGTTCTAAGCCAGCACTGACACACAAATGCTGCCCACACATCCTCTCTCCAGTCCAAACCTGAATTTCCTTCAGTTTTCTTAATGGATTGTTTTAACCTCAAGTTCAGACATTGAAATTAAAACTATTTCTGAGGAGAAATGCAACAGCTTCAAATCTGAGCCCATTAGAAGCTGCAAAACATCCTCCTCTTCCAAATCTTTTCCCACCAAAATGATTGTGTGGCTCCATGAAAATACCTTTAAAGAAAGCCATGGAATTATCACCCAGAATGTGTCAGAAATGCCAGAGGAAATTCCCTTTTTTGCCCAAACCACCAGACCCCTTTAAACTCCTGCAAATGTCCTTTGCACTCCCACATCTCCTCCCTCCCAGGAACAGTTCCTACAATTTGGCTTCAGGTTCATTTCCAAAGGAAATCATTAGTTTTACAATTAACATTCCCAAGGATTTCTTGTTCCTGGCTAATCATTTACCCAGGGACAAGGCAGGAGCAGGTTCCTACACAGGTTAAGTGTGGAAAGACAAAGCAGCAACACCCAGGGGCCAACAAAAAGCCGCAGGTGAAGTTCCTTCCAGGCTGTATTTTCAAATCTTGCATTACCAACCAAAATTTGTTGGCCTCTAATAAGTTTTCTTTGATGTTTTCCTCCCTCCATGTCTGGACAGATTATCAGCAGAAAACAAACTCCTTTTTCCCTTACTCTGGAAATATTTGCCTGCACAGCATCCCAGAAGAAGAGAATCCCCAGAGCAGGCAGCAGGAAACTGACTTTTCTCACCAGAAAAAAAAAAACAAACCCAAATAAACCCCCAACAAAACAAGCAAAGAAGAAAAATAATCCCACACACTATTACTGAGCACTGCCTTTTGATACAAATAATTATTTCTGCTCCATTGCAGTGTAATTCTCCCCTCACCTCTGCTGCATTTCACAAGGTTTTCTTAGCAGCTTTAATCATATTTTCCAGAATCTCATTAGATATTTAAATAAGGACATGCCCACTTAATTTGCTCAAAAGAAAAGGGCTGGATTAAGGTTTGCTTTGACTCATTTGTTAAGCATTAGGTAATTAGATTTTCCTTGTTGTTAAAGGACAAACAGGTTGCTCATTTATGATTTAAAATCCAAACTGCTCCCCTACACTTTTTATGCAGCAAAAAGTTTCTTCCAAATGGACACTTGGAGGGGACCTAAATCCAAGCAGGGCCTGGAATGGCTTCCCAGTGTCAGAGGGATGTTGGGAAGGAATCCTGCCCTGGGAGGGGGGGGAGTTCTGCACAAGGAACACCCCAGGTATTTAAAATGCCCTCCAATGCCCTGGTGATGCTCCAGCCAAACCTTAGTGTTCTACCACACTCCAAAGGTGGGTTTGGCACAGAAAAAGCCAATCCTGGAGGACTGTGAGGGATGGACACCAGCAGGGCTGGGAAGGGTGGCACACATGCAGCTTCTACTGAAGGCCAGGGATTGTAACTCAAAGATCACTGTCAGGATAAAAATGATGTAGGAGTGGCAGTGGGTTTGGGCTTTGTTTTCTGTCTCTCCTTACAGCTCATCTGGCAAAGACAAGGAAGATTCATCTGCAGGACCACCAAAAAAAATTTGGTAAAATAATAAGGGTGGGTTAAAAGCAACAAACCAAACTAAACAATGGTTTTATTTCAGAGATATAAATAAGTCACATTAACATGATGTCCTCCTCTTCCAATACAGCTACAAACCTGCACAGAGAGCTCAGAAGTTCTCATCCCTGACTGGGAATCTGCTGCTGGGATTTAAAAACATACAACTTGGCTCCAAAGAAGAAAAAAATAAAGATGTTTCACCTCCCCAGGAAAAAAGGATCAGGGCAGGAATGGTGACAGAGCCTGGAATTCAGAGGACACCAATCACTCTGAACAGCCAAAACCCCAGTTGATGCTGGTTATAAATTAAACCCCCAGATTATCCACAAAACACTTTTAGAGACACCCTGCATGTTACATGTTCTCAACATTTAAAATTGAGAAGAGGCACAGAAAACAAATCCCCAAGCCCAGCACATGGATGTTCTATCACTCCACCCACAGGGCAGAGCTCTGGAGAACATTTGTCCAGGGTTGGAGCAGGGAAGGTTTCCACATTCCCCCTGCCCTACTTCCCGAAAATGTTTCTTTAAGTTGGTATTTTCCATTAGTGTTGGGACTCCTGTCACTTGAAACAGCACAGAAACAGCCACCGAGTGTCAGCACAAAGCCAGAGAAACAACAAGACAAAGCCTAGAGAGAACAAAGCCTAGCTGGAAATCAGGAGACACCTGCACAAATACTTTTTGTTTTTTGGAAGAAAAATAACCCCAAACTTTTTCCAAGTGAACAACCACCCCCTCAAACCCATATAAATTCGAGTGAAACAGCTGTAGATAAAAACAAGGAAGTTGAAATGCACTTGTAGTGGATAATAAAAGGCTCGGTTTGTTTGCTATCTGCAGAGATTTTCCCTATGAAAACATTCACCAGAAGACAAATATTTAATATTACTCAAAAGCAACAGGCCCTGTTTAAAGCTGTTCTGTAAGAGCAACAACTCTGTCAGGCAGGCAGTGTTTATAACAAAAACGTGCTTTTTATATCAGGCAGTTTGTGCAAAGTCGGCAACATTTGCAGCCCAGTACACTCTGTACCCACGGGCCCTGCCAGGAACTCAGCACTCCACAAGCACTTGCCTATTTGTTAACTATTTCTTTCAAAAGAAAGCAACTCATCAGCCTCTTTCCAAATTCCCTTCACAAGAAATCCCTTTGCCTCCCCAAAATCCAAGGGAAGGCTGATGTCAATATAATAACAGAATCATCTCAGCCATGTAAATCAGGACCTGGGGATTTAGTTCCAAGCACAAAGCCAACCATTACCACATTACTGACAAAATTAAATCCACAAGTCAGTAGGAAAGGCCTCTTATCTTTTCCCACATAACATCCAAAAGCATTTAGTAGTGGTACCTACTTTTTTATATATTTAAATATTGATGAAATGTGAAAGTATTCAGTAATTTTAAAGGAGAAGGGAAGTTCATGTCACAATTTAATGGAAGGGCCAGGAGAAGGCATTGCCTCCCACAACCACCACACTGATGGGCAGAGCAGAAAACCCTCCTGGAATCCTGAAGGAAAAGTGCATTCCCAGGAACACCCCCCACACCTCCAGGGGCTGCAGCTCTGCAAACCTCAGCCCTGGGCTGAAACATGAGGACTTGTGACATTTCGGGGGAATTTCCAGCCATTTGGCACCTGCCCAAGGCCCAGAGCACAGGGAGAGGCTGCACTGGGCTCTGCACACACAGTGGAGCTGCAGCAAATCTCTCTCACACCCCGAGGGTGTGTGACACAAGCACAAGGCAGGACAATGCTGTTCCTGGAGGGGAAAAACCCCCACTGACCCAACCCCTCCAGCAGAGTGTGGGCCCAACTGCTCTGATCCACTGAACTGCCTTGATTTCACTCCATCACTCACTGACAGAGGTGTCACCTCTGAAACACTTAAATACAGCTTCACGCAAACCTGAGCAAGTCATTTCTGGTGCTGACCTGCCACTTGTTGTGGTCTCAGCCCCTTGGACACTGCACAGTACAATCAATTCTCTACATAATCTCTCATTGCATGAACAGCCCCATTCCCACAGCACACACATTTCTGAAAACTCCCTTTTCCCTCTGCCCAGCTGCAACCCTGAACAGAAGCCACAGCCAAAATTATGGAAGGTGGCACAAAGTCCTGTGAATCCCAAGTTTCTGTATGTTTTTATTTGGCTGCACAATGTTGTATTTCTGACATATGATGAGGATTTACATCTGCAAATGCTCAACATGTCACAGGGACAGAGGCCACACTGTGTGTTTTGCTACACACTGACAACAACCACAGCCAAGAAACCTCGAGGAGTCTTTGTACTCCAAGTGCACTCTCTATTCTTTTCTAATATATTTGTACAAAATCTCTTAACTCCTTCCATTTTCTTCAAGCACTGTGTAGTCAAAGGCTTTTAAAAGTTACAGTTTGTGGGATTTCAGGCTTGTATTTTCTTTTGTTCCTTTCTTCTTTTCATTTATTTATTTATAATCTTATCCCAGATGTGGCATCAAATGCACACAGCAGGATGTCCTCAAGCAGTTCTTTGTGGAGCTCTTTGTGTCACCATCCAACACTTAATCACATGGGGATTAGTGGGAAGACTTAGCTGGGAGCAGTGTGAGCAACAAAAGAGGAAAGGGAGTATCTGCTGGGTTCAAACCTTTCCACTACACCTCTGCTGTTCCCAGTTTGCCCAGGACACTGAGAGGGGGTGGAGCAATAACCAGACAGCTCTTCATAAGCCCTACAGATAACAGGGGAAATCAGGATTAGGACACCCTAACAGAGTCATTGAAATGCCTGCCTGGTACTGAGCAGGCACAGCTCCACAACAGTCAGAAACTACTGTCAGGTGTAGAACAAACTTCAGAAGAGAAGAGCATCTGCTGACAACATAATTCCAAATCACCAGAGGAATGGAAAGCTTTACATTGGACACATATGGACAAACAGGAAAACAAATTAACACAAGTCTGTTCTCTCATGAAATTATGAGACAGCACAATAGTATCCAAGTTCTCTCACATGCAGAGCCCTTAAAGCTGAATTAACACAGGACTATGGCATAGTTACTGCCAGTTATCCTTTTAAATACATTAAAACCTCTACTTGGCCAGACCAATATTTAAAATAAACAAGAAGAAGCAGGCAAGCACAGCCACTTCATTACAGTGATTACAGAAACTCTCCAACCCAGACTTAATTTGAATTCCTAGTAAAGAGAACATTGAATGCATAAACACAGCACACAAAGAATGCAGAGTGCAGTGGGTGATGGTACCACACAGCAAACACCTGATGATTTCATTAAGCACAAATGCTGCTCTTGGCATATTCCACGATACAAAACAAGCAGTTCATACTTAAAAAACAGATGGGTATCAAGTTAACAACCAAACAGTGGAAAATCAGCTGGGATTTTGCAAAGAGGCAGCAAAATCTGCATTTTGTATTTGTATTTTGACCTGATATGGCCAAAGTATCAACACCAAATATGATTAGTTCCAAAGAGGAGCCATCCCACTCTTGGGGAGAGCACAGGAGTCACTTGTGGCACTGCCTGAGGTGACAGAGCTGTAATTCCTGCTCTGAAGGGACATGGATTGCTCCCTTCAAATGGGGCTGAGATCCACATCCCCAAGGGCAGACCTTCAGCCCATCAGTTACACAAACTGCTCCTCTACTTTAACTCCTCCCAGCAGAGCAGCTGCATATTCAACATGCAGCAAGATGGAAAATCTGCAGTGCCATCAAACAGAAGAGCCCACAATTTATAGGCTCTTTGCTCTTGCCTGCTTTTATCAGGCTGGTTAGCTGGGAGAAAATGCACACATAATTACCTAATACCATTAAAACACAGACAAACAGCAGCTCAGGACTCCTGAGCTCAGCACTTTGAGCAGAGGAAGATTCTGAGCTCCCAGCAATGAATCACAGAACCTTCTCTGTGTGTGCAGCTCCCTCCACAGCCCTTGGGCTTTGGGCTGCACCAGCACTGAGGCTCTGCTGTGTCCCAGGCACCACAGAAAATGGGATCCTGAGTAATGGATGGTTCCCACAGCTTTCCCAAGGATCCCCTTCTTCCCTGATTACATGTCAGTGAAACCAGGCAAAGAAATCCTCAGGAAAACACTAAAACCTTCCAGTGATTGGGGAGCACAGGGCAGCACAAAGAGGAAACTTAACAGGCAGCAAGTGGCGATTTGGGGTTGTTTTTTATTTTTAACATGGCCCAGATCTCATATTCTGGCCTGTTTGGAGCTTCAGGAACTTACAGAAACTCCTATTCAGTGCATTTCATTAATGACAAAATGTAACCTGTATTCAGAAATAAAGCAATCAAACATTTTGCCAGAGGATGTACAACACAGCTACTGGGAAATAAATATGCAAAACAACTGTAAAACCTTACTGAAGAACTGAAAACTGAACTCAGGTAAATTCCCATTAAATTCAAATGTTACTTCCTCAAAGACAGTGATGGGGGTTTTATGTAGATACATATTGAATGTAATTTAATCTTCAATGTAAATTTAATCTCTAAGGAGCAGGATCTTTTGGTTCCACTGTTAACACACAATAATGTGAGCAGTGGCTCAACCACCCCACCCCAGTTGTGGGGGGCAGTGTGATATCTGCAAAAGAAATAGTAATAAAATCCTGCTTCCCATGGTCTGGTTTAGTTTTTTTTTTTACAAACTCCATGAGTTTGTGCTGGAAGCACCATCACAGCAGCAGAGGAGGAGCAGCAGCAATTGTGACAGCACTTGAGGACACCAAGTGACAGTTTTAGTTCAAGTATTTCATTTATCTCAGTGTGTTACAGCAATGAAAATCTCTCTTTGCTTTGTACAGAAAAGCCAAATTGGACTCCCAACTTAGGCACAGCAGAGAATCCCTAAGTTATCTCTAAGTTATTCAAAATATAATGCTATTACAGATTAAAAATAAAATGTGATCTTTACACAAGCACCTTGAGACAAACCTATAAAACTTGGGTCAAACACTTATTCCACCTGATCCTGTTAAAGTGGCAGAATTCCCAGGCACAAATGAAAGTGGGCCCAGAAATTCTGTGCTAAGACTTATAACCTTTAATATGAACTTTATAACAAAGTAGGAGAACATCCCAAAGAGCCATGATGTGTTAACAGCAGCACAATCACCTTTCTGGGGGTTCTATTTGCAATCCAGGAAGGTGTTTGTCACTAAAATGCCATTAATTATTCTAAAAATGGCATTACCAAAAAGCAGTTGTAACCCAATTTTATCATTATCTTCTCAAGGTGGCATTTCATCTATTTTTAAAGTCTGAATTTAGCAGTGGAGCTTTTCCTGTGTTCTTAGAATTATTCAGTGCATGAAAACACAAACATCAGTAATGAGCTCTACTAATGCAGATCTCACTTCAAGCAAACTTATATTTACTTCATACATTTAAAGTGAGTTCATTTCACTGGAAAAAAAAAGATCCCCTGAAGCAAAAAAACATCAACTACAGTGGCTGATATTGCCCAACACATCACTGAAAAAGAAATTCCACTGATTGGATTTTTTCCTTTGGCCCCCCAAGCAGCACTTTTAAAAATACAGCCTTTTAATGATTGTTTAATTTTCATATAACCAGAATATAAATCCTTTACATCCTGCTTTGGTGCAGCTGCACTATAATGTCTCATTTTTCATGGAAAAAAAAAAACCCTAATGATGTGGTTCACCGAGTTGCCTGTGGTAACACATCAATTTTATTTACACTCAAAAGTTGGACTTGAGTTTTGTTCTCCCCACTCCAGTTAATGCCAAGCACATTCTCTCCAATAGTTCCCTCTGAGTCATTAGTGACACCTCATTCTGCCTGGGATTTCCAGCCCTTTTGGAGCACCACCCCTGAACCCTGGGTTTGTTGTTAGGTCTGGCCTTGCTGGAACATTTCTGCCTCTCAGAGGTCCCTGCAGAAAGCAGCTGTTAATGTCACCCAAGGAATGTCAGCCCATTTTCCCACAAAAACACCAGAGAAGGAACAATAACCATTGTGCAGCCAATAAAACCTAAGGATTAACTACCCAAAATTTCAGCTATTTCAACTGAGCTGAGCTTATATTTGGAAAGCAGGAAGACTGGGAGGAAATGGATGGGATTCAGCAGAGAATTTCTTGGCTTTGCCTTCAGACTGTTTTCAGAAGGTAATTTGTTGCAATCAACACTAAAACGTCCAAATTCCCAGCCAGGAAAGAAATTAAAATGTTGATTCTTGAGTGGCATAAATAAAATAAAAGTACAGGAAGTGTTAGGCTATTTTAAATTTGGTCCTCTGGTAAACTTCTGATCTTTTTGGTCAAGTTTTAGCCTGAGATATTGTAGATTCTAAAAAGAGGGGAAATGCAGTGAGAATGGAATATCCCAATGTGGAAGGGACCCACAAGGGTGGCTGAAGTCCCTTTCTCAGCAGAGTTGGTAATGAATTCCTGAGTGTCACACACTCACTGGAGCCTTCTCTCAACACTGAGAGTCACTGTTGGTGTGGAGAGAAAACCACAGAGGGAAAGGAGCTCCGAGGAGGAGGGAAGTGCAGTCAGGATTCCAAAAGGGACACTCAGCCCTCATCACTTCTCAAACCACTCACACCTTTGTTGTCCAGAACCACAAACCAACTTTAAAGCAAAAGAAGAATTTGGAATGGTGGGAAGAACAATTCTTTTTGCAGGACAACCAAACCAAATGAAGACATCTCCCCCAGACACAATAAGGCTCTTGTCAAGTCCATGTGTATAAAAGGAGTTGGCATTTTCCCATGAAGCAGTTCCTTAATCCCAAATGATGGCATAATAACCTCATTTAATGTGGTTCCTTAAAAGAAAAAGTTTATTTTGTCTCAGCTCAACTTCAACTGGCAATCAGTGGACACCAATTAACAGTGTCAGATGGAAGGGTCACAGCACAATTCTGCCAACTGAGGAACTATGAATTCACTCTTCAATCCCATCCTCCGGCCCAGAGAATGGAAAAGTTCAACTTTGTTTTCATGTCTTTGGGAATAATCTCTGCTGGCAATTAAGAAAATGCAAATGACTTATCCTATTGAAAATAATCAAGCCAGAAACAGACTTTTCAGTAACTTAATATTCCAATAAAGTCTTCTGTCATATGAACCTACTTGTTAATTCCACTCCACACTCGAGAACTGGCAATTAACCATTTTCAGATTTCACTTCAAATTATTAATAAGTGGTGCTCAGCTGCTTGATATTCAGAGCTGCTTTTTCAACTCAAAGCCTTCAGAAACACTTGCATTTCAGCCCCTGTGAGATCCCTTGGATTCCTTGGTCACAAACTGCTTTTCCACACATGGGCTGCTCTCGTTTCTCAGTAACTCTGGGCATGACAATAGTTGTGGAGTTTGTGGAGTTTCAAACTCCTCATCTCTACAATCATCTCACAGGAAAGGGGGGGCTTAGTCTCCATTTCATGCATTGCTTCACACACTTAAAACATGTTCCAACAGACAGGAGCATCTTCTCATTCAGTAATTAACATATTCCAGATCACAGCAGCTTGGAACCCACTAATTCCTGACAGAATTCCCAGTGCCTCACAACTGCACCTGGAAAGAACCTTAAATAGACTTTTAAACTGAAATGATAACTAAGAGTTTTTACTCCTTTATCCTCTTATACCAAAACCTGTATTTTTCAAGTTTTCCACTATTTTTATATTAATCCCTAATAAATACTGAAAAACTAAACTGAACATTTAAAAGTTAAACATTTACTTAATTTAGACAATGGATAATTTAAACTCAGAAATCCAGCAGTGAGTAAGGGAGCATCAGGAACTCTTCCTAGTGGTAAGAAATAAATAAGGAATGATAATAATAAATTACAATAAAACACCCAAAATGAGTTTGGGGGCAAGTTCTCCTGGGCCCCAACCCTGTGGGGTGGTGTGGGTGCCTTGCACACAGTCCTTCCCACAGCCAACTCTTCCCTTTTATCAGAACACAGGGATTTCATCAGGGTCAGCCTGATATGCCAAGAATTCATAAACAGGAATGAGCTGAAGCTCCACGTTTTTCCTGTCACAGCTCCAATTTCAGCTGCCTTTTTAAACTCTCCAAGCTGTGAGGATCACAGACAGCAAAGTTTCACCTAATTGACTCCAAATAACTCCTCTGAAGGACAGACTTCCATGAAAGGCCTCATGTTACAGGCAATACAGCAGAAAGTGTATTCTTATCTTTTTCTGGGGGGAAGCAGCTCCAGCAATGAATGGATCAAGTGCAGATGCTGCAAATCCAAGTGGATTTCCAGATGGAAAACCCAAATACCTTTCAGATTCAGAGATTTCAGGCAAACAAGTTACTAAGCTGATAGAAGGCAGCAGCTTTATTTAAAAGCTGAACACCCAGGATCTTACTCATTTCCCAGATCCTGTCAGCATTCCAAGGCTGTGCTTACAGGCACCAACACTGCACACTCTCCACAGTGGTGAGAATTCCTGAGAATTCCAATGTTCTGTATCAAAGGCAAAGCTGAATTTATCCTTAAACCCAAGGTGCAGATGACAAGATTACAGACAAAACAGTCAGGGAAAAAGAAACCCAGAATATTCCAAGTTGAAAGGGACCCCGAGGATCATCGAGTTCAACTCTGAGTTGTATCAAATGCCAGAAGAAAAGGCTCTTTTCAAAAGCAAAGGTGATAAGCAGGAACAGATACCCCAAGGCTCTTGGAACCCAGGGAAGCACAGGGTACAGGGCAGGGCTGGGAGAAAAGAGAAACCCCAGGAGTTGAGGAGGAGTTCTCTGGTATTTGGTCACCAAATGCAAGTAAGAGCTCAGCAACTTGCAAATCTACAACCTTTCTGTCAAACAAGCTGCCAACAGTAAGACACAACCTCCTCTCCTCCCGTCTCTTCTGAAGGATTTACAAAAAAGTAGTTTTCTGTAAAAGCTACTGGAGCTGCAACACCTGTCACACCTCAAGCATCACTGAGCAGCATTTCCATGGGAGAAAGCAAAACTTCCACCAACTCAACCACTCACAACTTCTCCAAACTTACAAAATCACTCCACTTTTTGCTCCCAGACAGTGCCCCTGTGCCAATCAGCTTTTTCCTCTTGGGAGAAAAAAAAAAAGACCTTTGATCTCTCTTCAATTTTTAAATCCCATCAGAATAAAAAGCAGAACAGCACAAGCAGGGTTGGCAAGGGAAGAGGAAATGTAGGAATATCACCTCAGAAGTTTCCAGCCACTGAACTGATCTACAGCTGCTCTGCAAAAAATTGTTTTTATTTCATCTCCCATGACAGCATTTAATTATCCACACAGTTTTGGAAAGCTACTGCACAAACAACTGCTCCTTGTACCTCCTGTTTATAACCACCAAGTTGTTTTCCCTGTGACTATTTGAAGTCCTTTTATTCAAGTCAGATTGTTGTTTACCAAATCTTGAATGTTATAAAGCTAAAGCAACCCAGAGCTCACAAACCAAAAAGAAAGAAAAGTCTGGGTTTGGACTTTGAATCTGTTTACTGAAAGCAATAAATACCACACAGTAACATTTGAGTGACTCTGTTATTCAGAAAAGTAAATTATTGTAACATATATATGTTATAATAACATGGAACTAAGTCCCAATGACAACCCAGCCCACAGGACCAAGATTTGAAGCTCCAGGTGATCCCAGAAGAAGCAGCCTGTTACCACAGCCCAGAAACAGCTTCAGCAACTTCCCTGCTTTCTGTTTGTGTGCCCACATGGAAGAGTCCTTTCTGTTTTCAGGAAACTCATTTCAACTATCAAATATTTCAGTATTTTGGTCTATTTATATAACAAAAGCCAAATCTCCTTATTTCTTCTGCCCTGCTGCTGCATGAAGGAGTGAACACAGTGTCCTGTGTCCAAGGAATCAATGTACATAAATGCCTTGTTCTGGCAGAATTTGATGTTCAATATTTTGTCAATACTGCTGTTTGAACTTTAAAAATGTACTGAAGAGAGCAAGTAAAATGTGTAATACCCGATTTACATCACTTTGAACCATTATCTGATAAGGCACTACAAGTGTTTCAATGTGCTTTTAATGCAGAGCAAGTAAATCCTTGTATGATTTACACACATTACAAAAGAATTCCAACACCTGCAGTGGAAAGGAGTAGAAAAGGAGATTATTTCTCCAATTCTTGCAGGGCCTGACAGCAGGAGCAGATTTCCCCTTCTTTCCACCACCATGTGCTTCATTCCCCTCAATGAGTCACACCAAGGTCTCCTTTCTCCATCTCCAGACTCAGCTTTGTGTCTCCCCACATCCCTCTGTGAAATCTTTGTTTCTCAGACACTTTTCATTGGAGAGAGCACAGAAACCAGGCAGCACCTTGAGCCCTGGGGGCAGCTCTGGGCCCCT
>VYZS01052456.1:9293-41271 GCA_013400695.1 Neodrepanis coruscans | reverse complement strand
TCCTTATACCTGAACAAGCTGTCTATACTGCAATGGCTACTGTCTAGTAGTTTCTCCTCATTTAAATACTCAGATAGCTTTCAAATTAGCAATCTCAGCAGTTTATGAAAGTACAGCCACCATAGAGGCAATCTCTGCCAGACCAGCTCTTCACATGTTTTGTGCCATGCTGATATGCCTTTTAGACCAGTCACAAATGGATCCAGGAAGGAGGACATTAGAGAAACTATTTCCAGTACAGTTCTGAGAGTTTTGCATATGTGTTAAACTTCAGGCTATTCTTGTTAACAGAATTAAATTCAAATACATCTTTGAGAGAGCCATGTGAGATGCATTCATTTCAGTGTTGCTTGGTGGCATGATCAGATATCTGGGAAGCAGAACAGTTCATTCAACTGCCATCCATCTACCTATGCCTGCAAAATACATAAATGCTTTTATGAGAGGGATGAAGCTAAACAGTACTACTCACAGTTGGCAGATACAAGCAGGACAGCACAGCAAAGCTTACGTTTTCTGTGTGTTGTTCTGCTGTTTAAAATCTGAGTATATTTTTTCTGAGATTGCATTCACTTCCACCAATACCAAAGAAGGCTGTTGGTCCTCATATGGAGGTGAAATGCCCTGCTGAAAGGCTGTACAAACTGAAGGCCAGAGCAGTGTACTGCTGGAAGATTAAGACCTTTACACAATTCAGTAGCCCTGTATCAAGCCAAAAGAGATGTAGAGTTATCATTATAGAAACAAGCCCACACTAAAGTAAAATAATACAATTTTATCCTATTCAGAACACAATTTATGTGACAGAATGAATACATTTCTGCTGGGTGTCAATGGGATATCTTAGCCCTTTTTTTCTTGAGTTATCAGCTGGAAACTACTGAAACAAACTCCAGAGCACTCGGGTTATGAAGCTCCTGACTTAAAATGGTAAAGTAGTCATAAAGAGATGGAAATCAAAAACATCATAAAAAATGGCAGTGTTGTCTTGTATCTTCTAGAAAGAACATGAAAAGGCAAATCCAGCAGAACTTTCCAAACCAATACCTTTTAAGAACCTGTTATTTCCACAGATATATACCTCTGTGTGTTCATTTCTCTACCTGCACAATTTTTGTTGACCAATTCTGATCAAAACTGACAGGGCAGTGCAAACTTCAAATGTTCATCACCTCATGAGGAGTGGCAGCCAAAGAAAATAAGCATTAGAGTTCTCAGTGCAAGAAAAAATGTAGCATGGATTCTCTTTTTACTAGATACCCATGAATGTCTCTCAGATACATGACCTATGCCACCGCATAGATAACATGCACAAGAAACCAGGTTTCCTTCATTTCTCTGTTCATAAAACTGCTTGTCTGATTTGGTGGTCAAATAAGCCCACTGCTTGATCTATCCATTGCATGGTCAATATTGCTGCCAGCTAGAGGGCTATTTTGTTGATATTTTCCAGGGAAATTACAGAACCCACTGTTAACTGCCAAGAGAGACTCAGAAAGCATGGTCTCACCTCATGAGTCTCCAGCATCAAATGAATGCATATTCCAGATTTCAGGGAAGGCCTAATGGGGACTAATGCAAACTCATGTGAGCTCAGATGGCAGAAAAAGGATCCACAAAAATATATGAAGTCCTTTATAAATAGGCTTAATTGTTCATGATGCCCTTGCCACCCAAATGTTGCTATTGAGTAGCTCTATTAAGTAAATCAGATTTCTCAATGGGCTGCTACAAAGACATTAAAGAAATCTTGTGACCATAAGGTGGTCTGAACAGGACAGGCAGTAAACCACTGTAGTGCTCTTACTAAGCTCACTGACTTGCTCAGCATCCTCAAACAAATAATACAAAAAGTGATCATTTCTATTCCCAGAAAGGGTAAATTGGAAGAAGTAGCAAACAGCTGAACATCAAGATTTGCTACAGCATGGCACTAATGTGCTTCAGAGCTACAAACAGCAGGGCTGTCTACCAGCAAAATAACTTTGTTCTTAGTTCACATAGTCATGTAATAATCACCGTTTATTACAGCAGCAGCAAATGGCTTCCTGGAGGTTTTTTCTAATCTTTTAATGGGAGAGATTTTAGTCTCTTTATGGTAAAATTCACACAGAAAAATCAGGAGCATATAATACATTCAATAGAGTTCATTCATGTGCAGTTTTATAAAGAGACTCTACAAAATCTCACACTGAGGAATTATCTCTTTTGACTAAGAAAAGGCTTGGTATCATGTACAGCATTCCCCTTCAGGTAATATCACTGTCAACTCAGTTTGCACACAGTCAGACCTATAAAAGAAGGCTCGCTCTGATAACCTGGCAGGGCAAAGGTACCTCCTCACTCCTGTTGTTCCTTTCAGTGAAATGAAGGATGCTTCTATATATCAACTTTTACATTCTTAGGACCAGGAGGGAGCGTTTTTTGAGAGCCACAACACTAACATTCCTTAGCTGCATTCTCCAGGCAAGCCCCATTTTTACCAGCTGTTTGATAAGACAATCTGCTCTACAAAAGGTCAGGGCATCAGGATTTTATTTATCACTACAGAGATCAGGAATTATAAAAACATCTTAGACATCTCTCTCTTTTGGTGTTCAAAAGTCTGCCTGCAGTACCTGCTTCTCCCACTCTGTTAGGGATCACAGGTCTTAGAAACATACAGTATTCTCCTTCCATTCTCAAATTGGCTAGATGGGCTGGAAAACCATCCAAAGCAGCAGGGAAGGGCAGACTGAGATACTTCACAGATAGCTGAGATAACAGAGACACGAAACAGGCATTCAATTGCAGTGCCCCACTGCACTGTTGTGTTGGTGCCGATTTGTCCTTACTGCTGCTGTCCTCTATTTAGAAAACTACCACAGTCTAATGATAAAGCACATCTTCCCTCTATTACAGAGCAATTGTGACATTACAAAGCATCCATCCTACCATTAAATTAGCTACAGTCTAAGGCTTTTGTTTATATACCTCAGTAAATCTATGAAAATAAGGACCCCTGCACAAAATACGGCAGTCCTCTGGTTTTTAGGCTTTGTCTCTGCATTTGAACAAGCATTTATGCTTGAAATTTCTAATGAGGTGTTCAGGACTTAAATGATGATAACTGTTATTTGTATTTTAATAAGGTGATTATGTTTGTTTAACAGAAACTCACTGTAATGAGTATACATTGGAGCCTTGTCATCACCAGGTACCACCGCTGATGTATATACGTCTACTTTTCATTCTATGTTGAGGTCATATCTGCTTGTGGATTAAATAATTTCTGTTCTTGTACAAACACTCTCTCTAAATGAGCCTGAAGAGTCATATATACACCTCTAGGAACACGTATACAGAATAATTTTCCACCTTCTAAACTTTACTGTGGGAAAGAATGGGACTTGACTTCCAGCATTTTGCCATCTCAGAACTCAGTTTAGTTCCACCTGTGCTTATCAAAGGCTTATCTGTGTCTTATCCTACACTTGAACAACCCCACATAAAAAGAAACTTTGGATCAGTGCTTTCTGTCAAGGGCATATACTATTACACTGCCACTTCAGAAAGTCCATCATTTCAGGTTCACTGAATATTTTGAAAAAAATAAATAACTCTGTAAAACTATATGCATTCTACCACAGCCACACAGTGCTACAGTGTAGTAAAAAGTGAGTTCATAATAAACTCCTCATTATAAATACTTTAAAAGCATTGATAAATGTTTAATAGACAATTTTATGACTAATCAATTCTTAGGTTATTCAACTGCAGAAAGTGTATCCCTTTGTTATAGATTTTATCTGCTATACCTACAAATGATACAATATACAGTCCTCAGGTCTGTAATATCTATTTTTTTGTGTGTTTATCATTGCTAAAGCATTTAGTAATCAAACACTGATATAATATTAAAACTGAGAAGTTGTTCTCCTCTATAGAGTTTTCTTCACCACATCTTTGTTATACCAATATCAAAGTCCTACCATTTCATTCCTCAAATTGCCTTCACTCTCTTTCCTCTTAGAGAGGAACAGTTGTCACTGCTGCATTTTGGCTCTCAATGAGAATTTGTTCACTTTCTCACCTGTAAATCTTAGAGACTTTCTCAATCTGCTCCTAATCACTTTTATGCATGTGGAAATACATAACGAAGTAAAAGCCCCGTCCTTAGAACACCATCATCTGTGGCTACTTTTAAGCATGAGATGAATTGTGACAGTACACGTGCAGACAAAACTCCCATAGGAAAACTAATGTTCACACACAAGTTAAAACAGTTGGCAATTCTGAATTTTTTATTATAGCCATAGTAAATTTACTCACTTTAACTTCCTCATCACAGAAAGAAGGTAATACTTCAGTCTGGGATTTTGGTCAAGCTTCACCTCTAGTACTTAAACATTCAGAAATCTCAAAACCAGATTATGAAAGACAAGGAACTGAGCAGAGTTCTTACAATAGTTGTGGGCAAAGAGGGCTTATGTTACCATTAAGGGTCACCCTGAGCTCCAAGCAACTGTTTTATCTTTGTGTACAACATCAGTTCAGTGATTAACATTGAAGAATTGTTTTCTTTAATTTTTTTCCCTTGTAGGACATAAAATATAATGAAAATCATAGAATAATCTCAGAAATTTATTCATAAATTGAGGAAAATACCTTGCAGACAAAGATGTATAGTATACAGAGTATTCAGTGGTTCTTTGTGATTTTGTCTGATACACTGTGGTGACTCTGACAGAAATTAATAATTACAAAATTAAGCTTAAGGCCAAATTTGTATCTGTGAAGAGTATTAACACCTGGAATAAATTAAAGAAAGAATCAGACTCTATATTTCAGAAACAGTTTTGAGAAAAACTAGATGCTGTTTGGAGTATACACTATCAGTAAGCACTTCAACTCAACTGGTGATGATTTATGGACTAATATACTGAAGAGATTAGAAGAAACAACCTGATGGTTCCATCTCACCTTGAATTCTTCACATTCTTTTTTACAGCAAGAAGAATGGTTTTGAAGATTAAAATGTCAGTGGATAAGACTGTCACAGTCCTTATTTACTTGTACAAGGATACATAGCCCCATTTCTAACGCCTCATAGCTGCAGTAAGTCTTTCTCTGGTACAGAGAAAAACTGCCTATCTCTTGCTCTAAGTAAGAGAACAGAAAAGAAGAAAAATGTTCCAGCTTCTTTCCCCTCTTGCACAAGACTGCATGAAGACAGTTACAGGAAGCTGTAAGTCTTCTCTTCATTAATGGAAGAAGATATTTGGGCTCAAGGCAGGAAAACACCTTTCAAACAAGCAGTCATACAAAAGACTGCAGCAGTGACCCTGATGTATTTTCCCCTTCAAGGATTATGCCTTTACAAACCAAACACATACACTACAGCCCCACACTCCTAGAGCAACACACTTTGAGGTGTGTAATAGTATAGAGTGTGTAGAGGGTAGTGTATAGAGATGTACAATGTAAAACACCGAAACAGAAGGACTGTCTGGGCATCCAAATTTCAGCAAGAGTGCTCTGCTAAGTTTCCAAAAGCTGCATTTCTGAAGTGTATGAAACCGAGCTGAAGATACAGTCATAGAACCTATTAGACTTACGGGCAAGTATAAGATTTCTTACTGTTTAGAGCACACTAACAACTGGAACC
Source organism: Neodrepanis coruscans (assembly GCA_013400695.1). Taxonomy (NCBI): domain Eukaryota; kingdom Metazoa; phylum Chordata; class Aves; order Passeriformes; family Philepittidae; genus Neodrepanis; species Neodrepanis coruscans. The sequence goes on along the minus strand of VYZS01052456.1, from coordinate 35,624 downwards.
ACCACATTAGACTAAGAGAATGTCTTCCTGGCAATGAAAATTACAGAAAACAAACAAATAATTACTTCCAGTTGTCAAATAAACAAGGCAAGATATCAAAGACTTTTTTATTTTACACACTGATACAATGGCTAAGACAAGCACTTAGCCTAGTGTTCCCCTATTGACTTTATTGACAGTTTAACTTTCAAAGGTGTCCATTTTCCTCTTAGAATGACCTTTTGGCTAATCTAACTCATAATTCAGTAGATATGTAACTGCACACTTACCCTCTTCAGTGCAGTGGTTAGAATATTAATCTTCTCCTTTATTTGCTACAAGTATCATTGCTTTCTTATAAAATAATTTTAAGCCTCAAACCTATATTTAAACCTCAAATTTATATTAAACAAAACTGCAACTTCTGGGGTATTTTGAGGTTCCCTTTTCCCATTGCTGGAATGCTACCTGAAAGGTAAGATAATCAATTAAAAGTATTATAAAGAAATATTCAAAATTAGACAAAAGACACCATTGCTTCATAAGGTTGTACATGTATGCACACAACAGTAATATACATACAGGTCAGATATGTACTCCCTGAAAGAACAGAGAAAATGCAGTTTGTCTTTCTACCACATCTACCTGTTTGCAGATGGCTCATAACATCCATGACTAAACATGACTGGGGCTACCAGATTTGCCATTTAGTTTACTGTATGCATACTATAGCACACAAGAATCTCAAAACCAAAATCTGTTCTTGAGCTAATTTTGAGACTGAGCTAATTCCTTCCTTTTCTCTTTTAAATTCCCTCTGTTTTCCACCTCCTAGGTAAAAAAAGGTGGGAGGAAAAAAAAGCACAAGAATATTTTTAAAAATGCTTTAATAATATTGCCTATCACTTTCCCTGATGCATTAAAAAAAAAAAAGCCAAAACACAAAAACCAACAAAACCCTCAAAAACCCAAATGGCAGCAGTAAAAAGGAGAGATGTCATGGAGAAAATAATAATACCCAAAACTATATAAAATGAGAGATTTCTACTGAAAATTAAATGAAAATATATTAAAGTTCTTGTTCAGTTGCTATGAATGTCTGTGGTTTATTGTATCTGATTATTCTTACAGAACTCCTCTTCAATTTTTACTAAACAACTGTTGGTTTCCAGTCTTCATTACAGTTCTTTAACACATGGCTTTGAAAGTTTCTTGATCTTTGTGAGACAAGACCTTTGTGAGATTTGCAGATTGGAATGTAGCTGGATGTCAGCTCCATGTTCACATCAATTTTTGAGTGGAACAAAAATAATTGGGACAGTAATTCAACCACAGAAAACAGATTAGACTAATATAGAAAGAGGGTCTAGTTTTTTTAAAAAACACTTCAGGTCTTCTTGTAGACCATTTTCTGCATTTCTCATTCACACAGCAGCAAAATTAGATTGATATCAAAGTAACATTAAAATGCCTTAAGATTGAGGTCCTGTAGGAGCTGATAGATTCACTCTCGCAAAACTCATGGCTTAAAATTAGGCCAAACACTGCAACTAAAACTTGCATAACATTAACATTTTGAACACTCTACAGAGATTTTGCCATGCTTGTAGCTTTGTGTGAAGGCATCTCCAGAAATACTGGCTGGACTTCATATACGTCATTCTTATCTTTGGGTAATGCTCATAGGAACTGAGAATTTGGGAATCTTGTAGAAAAATGTTATGCAATGGGTATGGTACAAGCAATGCACAGTTTTAAAGGTTTATATGAGCAATAATGAGAAATATAAACCACATGTATCAATTTGAATGCATATTTATTTTCCTATGCTTTGCTTTTCTTTGTTTTCTTTTTTAACTAATCTAGGTGTTATAAACACCTTTGCCACTGAAGAGCTCATATATATTGCCAGATGTTTTACTTGCAGCCCCAGTAACCACTCCAACCAAATACTAGTTCATTATTGTTGGTATCCTGACAGTAGACAAAATCTGAACGGGGCAGTACATTGTTATACTTCTCTTCAGAACCATTTCTTCAACTCTCACAGTCTATAGCTTGAATATTTCCTGACCTAAATGTACTTTTCAAATATTTAACTGCTATCAGTGACATTTTTTATTTCTGAATGGACTTCTTCAGTTCCAAAGTTCTAACTTCATACCAGAAAAAAGAACCACCTCCTTTTATTTTGAACCTGGCACCTATTAGTTTCATGTGATGCTACTCTAGTTGTTTTACCGGACAAAGTAGTGAATAACTGATTCCTGTTCATCTTTTCCATGCCTCTCACTTTGGAAATTAAAACACAACATCTTCTGTGTCATGGGGTGAAACTAAAACTGGTCTTTTTTCCCTGGGTGAGCAGGGGCAGGGCCGCCCGTTCCCGGGGCCCCAGCGGGGGGGGAGGCGAGGCCGCCCTGTCCCCCCGGGCCATGGCAGGTGGGGACGGGGCTGGTCCCCAGCATGGCTGTGTTCCCCGCCTGCAGCGTGGGTTCGGTGGCCCCCCTCCCCCCATCATGTCCACGCAGGGTGGTGTGGCTGTCCTTGGAGCTTGGCACAGCCGCGGCAGCCGCAGCGGTGGCACAGTGTCCGTGGTGGACGTGCCAGCACGCAGTGCTGGCGATGGTGGAGGTGAGCTGCTGTTCACCCGGCCCAGCGTGGGTGGTGTGGCGGCCGCCATCACTGGCTATGCACTTCCGGCCTGTGGGGCCGGCGTTGCTTCCAGTCCGACCCAGCACTCCCGTGAGCAAGCGGGCGGCGGGGCCCAGGTGCTGATCGTCCAATCAGAGGACGGCCAGCCCCCTGGGGGCCATCTGCGCATGCGCAAAGCGGGATCCCCTACAAAAGGGGAATGAGANTTAGTAGTAAAACCACAACATTCCAGCAAAAGGGCCAGGAACCAACAGCCATCATAATTTAAGTCTCTGCATTTGACATCCAGGTTACAGAACATGTCATGCAGCTTTTCCAGATTGTTTGCTGAACCTTGTCTTTCTGAAGAACAGCTGTACTGGAGTCATATACTCAAGAACCTATGTCAGCAAATTCCATTCTTAGGGAAAAGCTTAGGGAAAAGCACAAAAATATGGCAAGCCATGTCTCTCTTACAGGCTTTTATCTTGTAGCAACCTCTACTTTCAACTTGATGAAGTAGTAATTGTCATGATATCAATACACTCATTACTGTTAGATCCAGAAATACTTCACACTGTGGGCTGCCATAGTCAGTTTATGGCACAAAGAACAGATGTATAGATGGCAAATTAGGGCAGAACCAGTACTCCTGAAACTGAGAAATCCAAATTTTTTTCAAGATTCTGTCAGGATTTTTCAGGAGTTTTAATAATCATTACAGAAAGCTTGCAAATTAAATCCAATAAAAAAAGTCTCTGGAGTTAATCAGAAACAACTCCACCGAAATATTTCTTTATGGAAGAAGCCAAATATTGATGTTTTTATATGAAGAAATAAATCAAAAAATCCTTGTGAAGGAGAACTTAATTTTCACTAATTATGCTAAAGGCTTTCTCTATCTTGCTATTTAGTTCTTACTCACACAGCTGCCATTCATCTGAAAGATGTCTTGTTACAGCTCATTAGGATTTTCAAGCTACACACAGAGAGGTTTTTGTAAACCAAAACTAATTGTATACATGCTCTGTGTACTTCTAACTGTATAATATTAAAGCAGGACCGATAGGCAGGTGAACAGTTAGAGAAGAAACTAAAAAAGCCCCAATCATTTAGGCTTTGTTCAAATCAATGACATAAAATTTAGGGCCAAGAGTATACTGGACTTATTTAAAATTTACATAAGTCGTGCTCTCATCTAAGCTGTTCCACTGAAAGACCTCACCTACAGTCTAATCCACCAAGGCACCTCTCTTAATTCCTTTATTTTCAGTGGTTCCTTGATGTCCATAGATGTGGAATAGATCAGTTCCTTAACAGAAATATTCTCGTCCTCCTACCAAGAAAAAGTGAATCCTAATTATTTGTTGAGTCCGACTCTGATTCCTTAATAACTATAAAATTAAACTGAACAAATCTACTGCTACCACTGGAAATTTGCTAGTGAAGATTGAAAAGGTTGAACTACAGTGGTCAGATTCTGTAGCATCTTGCACGCAGGGACCCTTCCAAAGAATAGAATGGAGATTGTGCCCATCTTAAATTTCTCCTTCTCCTTCTTTCACACTCTGAATCAATTGTTTTACCAACACAAGGAAGAAATCAGAATCAAATTCCAGTTTCCATCCCTCCATGTGATCTTCCCATTTAGGGAAGTCGCGAAGCAGTGGTCTATTTTTTTTTCCGAGAGTGGGGTGGGGCAGGTGGGGGAGATAGGGAATGTGTAGGGAGTAGAGAGGGATAGCTACACATGCAACCAAAGCAAGACTGTTTAAATCATAGCAGGAAGATCAAGAGGAGTATCAACTGCAAAATGTTTCTATGACATTTGTATTGATAGAGCCAAGTGCCACCTATGCAGAAGAGACTGCTCAAGGGAGTCTACCAGAAGAGGGGTTTCCTTACGCTTAATAATCTGTTAGTGAAAACAGACAAGGCCTCAGGGAGAGGCTGCCTGGGTAAAGTACCAAAAGCTAAGCAGCCTGGCCATAAGGCAAGGTGCTAGGCTACTGGGCAATGCTCATAGCCAAATTATCACAGCAGTGGCCCTATTTGAGAATTGTGAGCAGACACCAGACTTGCTGAGCTGATGTTTTTGGACCAACAAGAAAGTAGATTAATTTTTGACATTGGTATCTCACCTCACTTTCTTAGTCCCTCCCTGGCAAACATTACTGTAATTCTGAAAAAACTGCATTCATAAAAGTTTCAGTACTACATGATACATCAAAACCCCAGGACTTAGTTCCTAAGTACTTTTAAAAATTCTGTTCACACATGTTTTGTTCCTAGCCTCTCAGTGAATAAATGGCTTGAAAATAGCAGTTTCTTCTGTGTAAATAAATATAGATCTGTAATAAGAAGAACTGGATAGTTAGTTTCATAGTTTGGAAACTGCCACTTGGGTATGGCTGAAATAGGGGTTGATAATTACTTTAAAAACCAGGACAGAAAACAGTGTGAAGACAAATGTTGACAGTTTAAAACAAAGTTAAATACTTTTTTCTTCTCCAAATTATCTTTTCACTATTACTTTATGTGCACTATTGATGAACTTTTCCACCTAAATAGATCCAGGAGGACATCACTTACTACTGATTTCCACACTTGCCAGGGACTTTAGAAAATCATATGTGCTAAGAATTTAAGTATAGGACAATGAAAAAAATCTGACACTGGGGCAATACACATTAATGTAAGTACCAGAACTGACAACCCCCTAATCGTACAGTGCTAGCAGAAACAAAACTACAGCCCACCACTGTCAAAACACCCATATATCCCTGAATATAGTAAATAATGCAGAGGATTTTTTCTATCTTCTTCGTGGGACATCACGAGATGACCAATTTGATCAAAGTGAAGCCCTCACTCAGAGCACCAGACACACTTCCATACTATTTCCAACCTGTTCACAGCCTCCAATTCCACCACCACTGGCAGACAGCTCCCACACCACCACCATTGGTCAATAAGCCCATGAGCACACCTCCACACACTCCAATCGGCCACATGTCCCCACAGCGACACAGATCCAACTGGGCTTATCCCCCGTGGGGCCTGCAGGCCTGCCTTCCTCTCCGCCCAAGTTTCTCCCGCTTATACCAAGGCCAGTTATCCTCTCTTGCATACCTTTCCCTTGAGAAAATCAGGTCAAACTGACCCAAAACATGTTATCACTTAATTCTCCCATAAGAAAGCCAGACTGTGCAAGATGCCTTTCTCATGAGAAGACTAGGCCGTGGTGGATACTCTTTTTTACCAAAATGCTGGGTTGTGCAAATATCCATTATTTTCTAAAAATCTCCCAGCACCTGAACATGACTATCTAATAAGTATTCACCTCAGCCTAGCTGTTGTACATGCATGCAGGGGCTGTTTTCCTCTTTTTCCATACTCCCTTACCACCTCATCCTTTTCACTATCCTGAATCTCAGGCTGACTACAGTGTTACATCAGTACCCCATCATTTTCATTAGACTTCAGTTTCACAAATCAGGAGTCACTGTGCTCCTACACTCGATATCACAATCATGTTTTATCCCTCATGCTCGAGAGAGAATTTATTCCCATTAACCTTCCCAGAAAGAGCCCTATTCATGCCTCAATCCTCTTTTTCCACCTCCCTGAGTCTGCTGACCACACTTCTTTTGATGCTGTCCAGGATAAAATTGGCTTTCTGGGCTGCAAGTGAACATTGATGGCTCGTGTCCAGCTTTTCATCCACCAGCACCCATTAAGTCCTTCTCAGCAGGGCTGCTCTCTATCTGCTCATCTCCAAAACTGTATTGATACCACTTGGTTTTGTTGAAGCTCATAAGGTTCACGAACCCACTCTTCTAGCTTGGTGTCATTTGCAAACCCTTCAAGGATACACTTAATCCCACTTTGTCCTTGGTGAAGATATTAAACAGTACTGGTCAAAATACGGGCCCCTGAGGGATATCATTGATCACTGATCTCCATCCAGGCATTGAGCTATTGGTCATTACTCTCTGGATGCATCCAGCCAGCCTTATCCATTGAAGAGTCCACCCATCAAAGCCATCTCTCCAATTTAGCAAGAAGGATGTTGTGGGAGATTGTGTCAAAGGCCTTATAGAAGTCAAGATAGATGACACCCTTAGCTCTTCCCTTGTCCACTAATGTTGTAACTGCATATGTGTTGGATGACACAGAAAGCTGTATGGGGAACTTTCCCATGCTGCATGGGGTAGTACTAATTGGGAATACTGCTCTCTTGCTCCTCTGGAACATCTGCCTGAGAAAGCAAAAGAGGCCACCAGTGGCTACACTATGCTCAGAATTAATAGATTAAAATTAATAAACAGCTTTGCTATAAGCGAGAGTCTGATGTAATTCAAAAGATCACTGAGAACTGCTTAGATCTTTTGCACTGATTTTGTTAGAAAATTAATGTATTTGTGACTTTCTCTACTTATTTAATTTGAAGCATCTACAACTTTGTCATCAAAGATCAGCCTTTGTAAAACTTCATCAATTTATTCTTGGGATTAAGCATAGTCTTTCAAATTAATCAGGTAGCACAATATATGCTTGGGCAATCTCAATGCCCTGAAGGACTTGAAAGGAATATCAATTGGGTTCAGACAAACTATTAAAAATAAGCCAATTGTGAGTGTTGGAGATTTAAAAGTCTTCACTACAGCTTTTGGAGCATATTAGTGCTTTCATACACTTGTTATCAAAATGTGCTAAATTTCAAGTGGCTGAAGCCATTATCTCACACTGACATCACAAGTGGATGTTCTCTAATAATTTTAGAGCCTCAGATTAAATGCCTCATTCTTGTGTGTAGTTGTGCAAGTCAATTAGGCAGAAACCCTGAAACAAACTGCTTTACCCTCCATATGTTCAATCATACTCCATTCAACAGCAGCTTTCTGGTCTGAGCATGGAATACTTGCTAGTAAACAAGTAAGGCAGTTCCACCCCAAAACGGAGCCTCAATTTTCAGCATTTGACAATGGGCAACAGCCAAGTAGGGTAAATCACAACACAGGAAGAAATTATCCCATCTAATGAGTCTTAAGCTGTACCAGGGGAGGTTTAGGTTAGACATTAGGGGGAAGTTCTTTACACTGAGAGTGACTGGTCATTGGAAAGGGCTGCCCAGGGAGGTGGTGGAGTCACTGTCCCTGGAGGTATTTAAGAAGAGACTGGATGTGGCTCGGAGTGCCATGGTCTAGTTGACAAGATGGTGTTAGGTCAAAGGTTGGACTTGATGATCTTGGAGCTCTTTTCCAACCTAACTGATTCTGTGATTCTGTAAAGTACCTCATTCTATACCCTGGTACTGTTTAAATACCATGGACATGTCATTGAAGGACTGACTTCCATTGAGAGGAAGAGGATCTATAAGCTAGGTGCAGACCTGTTCTTCAGATTCATTTGACTTTGATATTTAGCTCTTCTTTACTTGGCACTTGAGAATTCACACCAAAAGAGGGACATAGACACCCAGATGTTTTTGTCTCTAGAGCCCTGTCTGCTTGCTGGATGGAATCTCTTGCTCTGTAATTTTGGTGGCAGATGGAGAGACTTTCAGCTTAACAGACCATCAGCCTAGTTTGAGCTCATGGGAGCAGGAGAAAGGCAATGGGTATTCTCTTATTCCATTCCAAGACTTGTAAGGGAAGAAGGAGACTTTGCAGGTTTCATTAGTAAGATATATCTGCAAAGCTTATTTTTCAGCAGAAAAATGCCGTGATTCAGATACTAACCGTAAACAGTTTGTTTGCCTGAAATAGCTCGTCTTCCCTTACCAAGCAATATCAGAATAGTTTTGTTTCAAAAAGTGGTTTGAACCAACACCTTTGCTGCAAGCAAACATAGTGTATTGGGAACAGAGACCCGTTTTAAGTGGTTTCATTTCATCCCATTGAAACTCATCTAAGAAATTATATTGCTGTCTAAGTTAAAAGTAGTTGTTACTATTAGCAGTTAATGTGTCACAAACATTGCAACACCACTGCTCATTGCCCTGTATGAGAATGCCAAAGAAAGTGAAAAGAATATTCATTGAGTGCCTGAGATGTGGGATTTAAGAGATGCATAAAAATGAGTAGATGTTTCAGCCCAGATAATTAGTTCCAGTGTTGCAAAGGTATACTTATGGCTGAAATATACAAATGCTTTAGGGACAAGCTCTTTCACAGCCACATTTTTCTGCTTGTTGCTCAGAGGTAGATTGGACAAGAAAACAGCTAAAAGTTAGGAAGGAATTGTAATATTTTATAAAAGCTCAAATCAGGTGTCAGAACCCATGAATTTCTGTTCATCTTTTCTGTGTATTCAAATATAGAGTGTGGAAAAGGGAATGAGAAAGCATTCATATTCCCTTGACAACTGATTACACTTCCTTGTAAATATTCAATAAAGTAAAATCATAGATAGAGTCTGAGTAGAAGACCATAAGGGAAAGTTTTAGGTAAAAGTGGTGGGTTAAGCTGGGTTGGCTGACAGGTGCCCACTAAGGCACTCTCACACACACATGGCATGCCTGGGAGAAAATAAGATGAAAAGTCTCAAGCTGAGATAAGAACAGAGAGATCACTCATCACTTACCATCACAGACTTGGCTTGGAGAAGATTAATTTAATTCATTACCCATTAGAGTAGGATGGTGAGAAACGTACCATCCTCCCAAAAAACCTAACACAAAACAAAACCCACATTCTTCCCACTCCCCGGCTCAACTTCACTCAAACCCCTTCTACCACTCCCCTTGCCCTGAGAGGTGCTAGGCCATGGGGAGTGGAGATTGTGTCATCTGTGCTGTCCTTTCCTCCTCACACTGTTCCCTGCTCCACCATGGAATTCCTCCCACAGGATACAACATGGGTTCTTCTCATGCCCTGCTGTTCTTTAGAACTGCTCCATCGTAAGTCCTTTCTGTGGAGTTCAGTCCTTTAGGAACAGATTACTCCAGCATGGGTCCCCCAGGTCCTGAGAGAAAACATGCTCTTGTGTGGCCTCCTAGTTATGGGCTTCAGCTCCTGCCAGATGATTGCTCCAGTGTGGGCTCTCCATGGGCTGCAGCTTCCTGCAGGACAGAGACACATACTCTGTGGGCTTGAGGGAAACAACTGCTTCAACAAACAACTGCAACAACTGCATGGTCTTGTCAATGGCTAGAGAGAAATTTCTGCTCTAGTGGCTGGAACACCTCCTCCTCCTTCTTCAACCTTGGTGCTGCAGGACTGTTTCTCTTACATTTTACTCACTCCTTTCTCACAGCTGCTGGACAATGTTTTTTACCCTTTCTTAAATATGTTATCACAGCAGTACTACCAGTGTCACTGGCAGGCTCAGCTTCAACCAGCAGTGGGTCCATTTTAGGACTTCCTGGAACTGGCTCTCTCTGATATGGGGACAGCTCTTGGTCCCTTCTCACAGAAGTCACCCTGCTACCAAAATCTTTTCACATAAACCCAACAGAGCCAGATAGATGACAATGGAGGTAAGAAGACGTAGTTGAAATATATATATGCATAAGATCATAGAGAGATATATATAAGGTTTCTCTACAGCAGAAAAAATGCATGGAAATTGAGTAGAGTTTTTCTTTAAAATTGATAGAGCTGGTTGAATATTGGAGTAGTAAAGTCAAAGAGAAAGTTTGTTCACTAATGCAAACATCCAGATCAACTTCCAGCATCATGAAATATTCATATGAATTGACAGAGGCAAGAAGGGAAAGTTTTTATCATAGGTAGGGCAATGATTTTATATGGCTGAGACAGCTATGAAAGAAAACCACATTAGCACAGCGGTAGGGCACAACAAATCAAACATTCCACGCAGAGAATGGAATCATTGTCTAGGCAAGCCATTAGGGAAGCTTTTGGTTTCTTGGGAGAATGCCTCAGTAAAATATACATGAATTATTCAGTCGAGTCCTTATATTGTTAATGCTGTTAAAAAAAAAATAAAAAAGAAACCATATTCTTCTTGTTACTTCAAGTAATTGTCAATACACTAGCAAAGTAAATTACTTCAAAACACCAATTAAAAAAAAAACAAACAAAAGAAAATGAGCTAAAAAACCCAACAGTATCGAACAGGACTCTCATTTGAAAATAAGGTGATACAGGTACTGTATCAGACTGTAGCATCAATCCACAGGTCTACACTACTTTCTTGGTTGGTCACATCACCACATCTCTAACTGCCTTCAGCCTTTGTCTAGCACTTCTATTTACTGTAAATCTTTAGAGAAGATGTTATTTCTGTAAAAGTGTTGACTTGGAAAGTAATGCAACACAAGAACCACATACACGCCTCGTCTGAACTGTGTTTTCTGGGAAGGACACAATTAAGAGATAGCTTTTCATAGCAGCATACATATTGGATAGAAACCAAATAAATCAAACTATCAGAAGTGATAGGCACCACAATCTGCTGTGTGTCTAACAAAGGCTTGGTATAATTCCCACTGAGATCAATGGAAAGATTCAAGGAAACTTACTGACAGCAGTGACTATATTCTATGAATTCTCATCCTTGTTTCCCCATATTTTAAACAGAGCAGGAACATTTGTCAGGTTTTGAGTCGGAGAGTTAAAAATGCAGAAGTTAGGGGTCAAACTCTGGCTCAAAGGGAGTGAGGTTAGAATACTCATGTGTTTTTGCCATACCCTTCCTAGCCCAATACATGTATTTTTACACAGGGCTATTATTTATGCAATAAAACTAATAAATATAATCTTCTCCAAAGATAAATAAAACCCAAATTCTCAAATATACTCTGTGGCATTTGTGACCCTCTAACTACAGCTCAGCATCTCTTGCAGAAGATCTGAAGTGTGCTCTTGCATGTAAGTCACTCCCACATTGCCCCTTGGCTGCATGATTAGGATGGGCCACAGTGTCTACAATTATACAAGTATGAGCAGAGGTGGCACGGCCACCTCCTTTCCTTCAAATTACTTGGAGAAAAAGTGCTGTGCCACACACGAATTTCATCCCTCACATACTTTCAGGCCACGCCAACATGAGCACTTTGGCAGTGCAGGCTGGTGACACAGACTTCCACACTCCAAGGTCATTGTTACATTTACCCAATTAACAAAACCAGAATAGGAAATCTGGGTAGAAATCTGGGTATTTCAAGTCACCACACTAGAGGTAACTGCATTTTCAGGACATTTGGCAATCCTTTCAAACAAGCATGCACGCAAAAATAATCCAGTTAGGCACCTGAATAATTCTTCATGAAGAATAGCATTGCAGTATAGCGAAAAACGAACTTAATCATGTGAAAGTCTTGGTCTAACAATGCTAGCAACAAATCTTAGAGCTAGAGGATTAATGAAATAGTCCCTTTCTCTCAATAAAAGCTAAGATATGATGAGCTACGCGATATTCATTCAGTACCCTTAAAAGTGACATAAAGAATAGCTACCTTGGGAAGTGGGAAGCAGGAAGATTTAATTTTTTTTTCAGTTTGCCGTACCACTTAAAGTTCAGATGAACAATAAAGGTGGCAAGACTGAAGCAACTTATCAAAATATTGATTCCTAAAATCTTTTTACAAAAAGTGAGAGATGCAGAGAAGAACTGTTTGTTTCAGGGACAGAGAGTATCAGACAGAATGCCTTGCCTACATCTCTCAGGCCCAAATGTCATCACTTTTCAGCTGGTATCAGTTTTTAACCACTATAACAGTACCTGAAATGGTACAAGAAATACATTCTCTGAAGGCCTCTTTATCTGTGGATCCTCCAGGTTTGAACTATGTGGTTAAAGCAGTTGAGCTGATTGTTCTTTTACCAAGTGAGCAGTGAAAAAGGAAGAAAGAAGGGCGATATTACAAGAACAGACTAAAAAGCAAGCTGCAGAAACACACTGGATCAGTGCTGAAAGAATTTTTGTACAAGACAAGCTGAATGACTTGTTGGGACTCATAAGCAAATACATCATTTCCTTGTTTTCTTCTTTCTTCAAAGAAACATAACCTTGCACACTCCTCAAAAATGAGGAAAAGTGTACATAGCCTGGATGAAAATACTATAGAATTGGTACATTCAGTAAACATAAATGTCATTTTCTTAGTGTCTTGTTGGTGCTCAGTAAAACATGTTGCTCTGTGCAGAAGCTTCTAACCTATTTGCATATGGCACAGGAAAAGAAATTCTACAGATAAGGTGAAGAAGAGGGAGGCAAAAACATGTGTTAGCATGGGTGAGCTTTAAGCATACACTAAACTAGCAAAAAATAAGCACTACACCAATGCTCATCCTTACACATTCTGGCTGCACAGGGAAAGGAAATATACACAAGAGAGAAAACTAGCAGAAAATTACCCAGAACTTTAGAGGGAAGGGGCCACCTGCAAAACATATGCAGTTTACCAGGAAACACTGCCAAAATGCATTTGCACTTAATCTAGCAGGCAAATAGTGCCAAATAACCCTTCCGCCTCCTGTCAGCAGAACATAGGAAATGTTGAGGGGGCACTGGGGGACAAAGAGGAAGAAAAATGCCTCCCTCTGCTTCAGCTAGAATGCTGTTGAAAGTTATAAAATATGTAGTAGAACTACTGCAAAATACAAATCTAGGGATGTAACTGTTTACACAGTGATTAGAACATGTGCTAGTAGGAAAAAGAATGTAAAAAAAGAATGCATTTTAGTTTTTCCCTTTCTTTTCCATTTATACATTTATCCCATGACATTCTTCTTTTTCCTTTCTCTCTTCTAGCCATAGGGTGTTTTTTCTAGCACTGCTTTCTTTTTATAATATTTCCTTCTTCTTTTTATTCTTTCTTGTTCTTCTTCTGAGTCTGTATTTGTCTCATTTTTCCAGGATTTCTTTTCATTGCCTTTCTGTTCCTGAATTTCTCCCCTCCCCTCCCTGTGGTTGAGGGGCAGCAGCTGGGAAGCTGTGCCAGCATTAGCTTCCATAGTGAGCACCCATTAGGAATGTAATTGACTTGCTTCACACATTTGCAATCCATTCCCCACACAACACAAACCAACTAGTAAGTCCTAAGGCAATGCTACATAGCCTTAGATACCTGTTAGGGAAAACTGGTGCCTCAGCACCAAACTTCTAGTAAAATCCCTTGAACCAAATGATGATTTGTGAAAGCACAGGCAAAACCCTTGGACAGGGTCAGGAAGCACCAGGAAGCCCAGGCTATCACCCATTAGGAATGTAATTGACTTGCTTCACACATTTGCAATCCATTCCCCACACAACAGAAACCAACTAGTAAGTCCTAAGGCAATGCTACATAGCCTTAGATACCTGTTAGGGAAAACTGGTGCCTCAGCACCAAACTTCTAGTAAAATCCCTTGAACCAAATGATGATTTGTGAAAGCACAGGCAAAACCCTTGGACAGGGTCAGGAAGCACCAGGAAGCCCAGGCTATTGGAGGAGAACTCAGGAGAGCTGCAAGAAAAGGCAGAAATCAGGATGATTTCAATATCTATGAACTAAAAGCAAATGCAGAGTGAAGAAACCTATATCTAGAAATCTCTTGTTTATTTACCATAGTTGGAATATGGAGAATAGGCTTGATAGACTATGCTTTTATTAGCAAACCAAATATACATGGACCCTAGGCTCAAGTGCATTGATATAGCTCATTAGTACACTGCCAGGCATAGTTTTGGCTGTGGCCACCTATCAGCCACTCTGACCTCGCAGATGGGAGGATTTGCCAGAGATCGATCCCAGTACACAGCACAGTTGAAGCGACTGTGTTCAGAAGGGGAAAGATAATTTAGCTGGTGTGTGCATGACCTGTGACGTCCCACTTGCCTGAGAACCAGAGAACTAGCCATGGATCTTTTTATATATTATCACAGGATCAGAGAATGGCTGTGGTTGAAAGGGACCTCTGGAGGTCATTTTCTCCAATCCACCTGCTCAAGCAGGATCACCTAGAGGCAGTTGCCCCAGTCCATGTCCAGATGGCTTTTGACTATGTCCGAGGATGGAAACCCTACAATCTCTCTTGGCAACCTCTGCCAGTGCTCAGCCACCCTCATAGTGAAAAATGTTTTTGCTGATGCTCAGGGGGAATTGCCTGTGCTCTAGTTTTTCCCCACTGCCACTGGTCTTGTCACTGGGCACCTGGTTCGTTCCTCCGTGTGCCCTCCTTCCGGGATTTCTATATTTCAGTAAGATCCCCTCAAGCAATCTGCTCTCTAGGCTGAACCATCCCAGCTCTCTTAGCATTTCTTCATAGGAGAGATGCTTCGATTTCCTAAATATCTTCAAGGCCCTTCTCTGAATTCTCTCTAGTATGTCCATCTTTCTCTTCTACTGGAAAGACTGGAGGCCTCCAGCTGGCAGCCCACCAGCATGTACTGATACTTGGATTTATATAGCTCTAAATTTTTTCATTTCTTAGTCCACCCAATGGACACCAGGGACCAGACTGCACCAGGCTGGCTTAGTGCCCTAGCCAGTCCTCCCAGACTATCATACTATTCACCATCCTCAGCATTTGTGCTACCTTGCAGGGCACATATAACAAATCCTCAGTTTCATGCTTAGAAACACCATCGTGAGGGTTGGAGCCCAGACCTCCCATATCCATATGCTCTGCAGAAAACAAGGACCAGCAACAGCACAGAACTGTCCCATCAGGACCAGAGAAGACTCTGAATGAAGTGCTTTCTGACATACATACAACCACAAATAACTGATGGGACAATTAGAGGAAGGCAGAGAAGCCAGCAGTCCTGTCCCCTCACCAGGCAGCTGCCCCTCAGCATTAATGTGCAATTCTGGACATGTTTATTTCNAATGCTAGCAACAAATCTTAGAGCTAGAGGATTAATGAAATAGTCCCTTTCTCTCAATAAAAGCTAAGATATGATGAGCTACGCGATATTCATTCAGTACCCTTAAAAGTGACATAAAGAATAGCTACCTTGGGAAGTGGGAAGCAGGAAGATTTAATTTTTTTTTCAGTTTGCCGTACCACTTAAAGTTCAGATGAACAATAAAGGTGGCAAGACTGAAGCAACTTATCAAAATATTGATTCCTAAAATCTTTTTACAAAAAGTGAGAGATGCAGAGAAGAACTGTTTGTTTCAGGGACAGAGAGTATCAGACAGAATGCCTTGCCTACATCTCTCAGGCCCAAATGTCATCACTTTTCAGCTGGTATCAGTTTTTAACCACTATAACAGTACCTGAAATGGTACAAGAAATACATTCTCTGAAGGCCTCTTTATCTGTGGATCCTCCAGGTTTGAACTATGTGGTTAAAGCAGTTGAGCTGATTGTTCTTTTACCAAGTGAGCAGTGAAAAAGGAAGAAAGAAGGGCGATATTACAAGAACAGACTAAAAAGCAAGCTGCAGAAACACACTGGATCAGT
Source organism: Neodrepanis coruscans (assembly GCA_013400695.1). Classification (NCBI taxonomy): domain Eukaryota; kingdom Metazoa; phylum Chordata; class Aves; order Passeriformes; family Philepittidae; genus Neodrepanis; species Neodrepanis coruscans. Next base: position 19,646 of record VYZS01052456.1, on the reverse strand, counting down.
GCTGAAAGAATTTTTGTACAAGACAAGCTGAATGACTTGTTGGGACTCATAAGCAAATACATCATTTCCTTGTTTTCTTCTTTCTTCAAAGAAACATAACCTTGCACACTCCTCAAAAATGAGGAAAAGTGTACATAGCCTGGATGAAAATACTATAGAATTGGTACATTCAGTAAACATAAATGTCATTTTCTTAGTGTCTTGTTGGTGCTCAGTAAAACATGTTGCTCTGTGCAGAAGCTTCTAACCTATTTGCATATGGCACAGGAAAAGAAATTCTACAGATAAGGTGAAGAAGAGGGAGGCAAAAACATGTGTTAGCATGGGTGAGCTTTAAGCATACACTAAACTAGCAAAAAATAAGCACTACACCAATGCTCATCCTTACACATTCTGGCTGCACAGGGAAAGGAAATATACACAAGAGAGAAAACTAGCAGAAAATTACCCAGAACTTTAGAGGGAAGGGGCCACCTGCAAAACATATGCAGTTTACCAGGAAACACTGCCAAAATGCATTTGCACTTAATCTAGCAGGCAAATAGTGCCAAATAACCCTTCCGCCTCCTGTCAGCAGAACATAGGAAATGTTGAGGGGGCACTGGGGGACAAAGAGGAAGAAAAATGCCTCCCTCTGCTTCAGCTAGAATGCTGTTGAAAGTTATAAAATATGTAGTAGAACTACTGCAAAATACAAATCTAGGGATGTAACTGTTTACACAGTGATTAGAACATGTGCTAGTAGGAAAAAGAATGTAAAAAAAGAATGCATTTTAGTTTTTCCCTTTCTTTTCCATTTATACATTTATCCCATGACATTCTTCTTTTTCCTTTCTCTCTTCTAGCCATAGGGTGTTTTTTCTAGCACTGCTTTCTTTTTATAATATTTCCTTCTTCTTTTTATTCTTTCTTGTTCTTCTTCTGAGTCTGTATTTGTCTCATTTTTCCAGGATTTCTTTTCATTGCCTTTCTGTTCCTGAATTTCTCCCCTCCCCTCCCTGTGGTTGAGGGGCAGCAGCTGGGAAGCTGTGCCAGCATTAGCTTCCATAGTGAGCACCCATTAGGAATGTAATTGACTTGCTTCACACATTTGCAATCCATTCCCCACACAACACAAACCAACTAGTAAGTCCTAAGGCAATGCTACATAGCCTTAGATACCTGTTAGGGAAAACTGGTGCCTCAGCACCAAACTTCTAGTAAAATCCCTTGAACCAAATGATGATTTGTGAAAGCACAGGCAAAACCCTTGGACAGGGTCAGGAAGCACCAGGAAGCCCAGGCTATTGGAGGAGAACTCAGGAGAGCTGCAAGAAAAGGCAGAAATCAGGATGATTTCAATATCTATGAACTAAAAGCAAATGCAGAGTGAAGAAACCTATATCTAGAAATCTCTTGTTTATTTACCATAGTTGGAATATGGAGAATAGGCTTGATAGACTATGCTTTTATTAGCAAACCAAATATACATGAACCCTAGGCTCAAGTGCATTGATATAGCTCATTAGTACACTGCCAGGCATAGTTTTGGCTGTGGCCACCTATCAGCCACTCTGACCTCGCAGATGGGAGGATTTGCCAGAGATCGATCCCAGTACACAGCACAGTTGAAGCGACTGTGTTCAGAAGGGGAAAGATAATTTAGCTGGTGTGTGCATGACCTGTGACGTCCCACTTGCCTGAGAACCAGAGAACTAGCCATGGATCTTTTTATATATTATCACAGGATCAGAGAATGGCTGTGGTTGAAAGGGACCTCTGGAGGTCATTTTCTCCAATCCACCTGCTCAAGCAGGATCACCTAGAGGCAGTTGCCCCAGTCCATGTCCAGATGGCTTTTGACTATGTCCGAGGATGGAAACCCTACAATCTCTCTTGGCAACCTCTGCCAGTGCTCAGCCACCCTCATAGTGAAAAATGTTTTTGCTGATGCTCAGGGGGAATTGCCTGTGCTCTAGTTTTTCCCCACTGCCACTGGTCTTGTCACTGGGCACCTGGTTCGTTCCTCCGTGTGCCCTCCTTCCGGGATTTCTATATTTCAGTAAGATCCCCTCAAGCGATCTGCTCTCTAGGCTGAACCATCCCAGCTCTCTTAGCATTTCTTCATAGGAGAGATGCTTCGATTTCCTAAATATCTTCAAGGCCCTTCTCTGAATTCTCTCTAGTATGTCCATCTTTCTCTTCTACTGGAAAGACTGGAGGCCTCCAGCTGGCAGCCCACCAGCATGTACTGATACTTGGATTTATATAGCTCTAAATTTTTTCATTTCTTAGTCCACCCAATGGACACCAGGGACCAGACTGCACCAGGCTGGCTTAGTGCCCTAGCCAGTCCTCCCAGACTATCATACTATTCACCATCCTCAGCATTTGTGCTACCTTGCAGGGCACATATAACAAATCCTCAGTTTCATGCTTAGAAACACCATCGTGAGGGTTGGAGCCCAGACCTCCCATATCCATATGCTCTGCAGAAAACAAGGACCAGCAACAGCACAGAACTGTCCCATCAGGACCAGAGAAGACTCTGAATGAAGTGCTTTCTGACATACATACAACCACAAATAACTGATGGGACAATTAGAGGAAGGCAGAGAAGCCAGCAGTCCTGTCCCCTCACCAGGCAGCTGCCCCTCAGCATTAATGTGCAATTCTGGACATGTTTATTTCGATTCCTCAGGCTCTTTATTCCACTTAATCTCAGAATGAAACTGATGACTTAGGAATTCTTACTTTTCCTGAAGTAAAAACCAAGTATCAGAAAGCAAATCTGATTTTTTTCAGAGACCATAAACAAATTATTTTGTTTGTTTCTTCCCTGGGAATAGAGTCAAGATCCAGTGATTAAAGTTAAACTTTAAAATGCACTCAACTGTATGCTGCTTTAAAAGATGATTTAAGGCAGTTAGTGCTAGAAGCTGTTAGCTAATGGAAAACTCTACCTCTATGTAGTTTTCTTTCAAGGCAGACACCTCTTTCACTGTTCTTTAATGGTTTTGTTATATAAGACTTTATAAACTACTAAAGGTTATTGTTTCTTCCTGTTTATTCTGCACCAAGAATATTCACGAAGAATTCTTTGTCCTTTCAGGGCCTATTCAAAAACAAAAGGAAAGACATGATGATGATGGGGGAGCTCACCTGACACGATGTCACTTGTAGAGTATCAGCAATGGCCCCAAAGAACGAACCTTCCAAATCCTTGTTCTGAACCCAGACATAAGGTACAAAAATAAAAATCTGTTTCAATGAGAGGTAAACTACCTTTGTAATACTACAGGCCACTGATCAAAATCTTTAACTAGCAAACACCCTCAAGGCCATGGCTCAGTAAATTCATGAGAGGGAAAGTCCAGGAGCAATCTTACAACGCTTGTGTCCTTGAAAGCCATTTTGCAGCCAGCTGGGCCAGCAGAAGTGTGCAGCGAGGTCCCAGGCAATGTGATAGTATTGGCTTCTGCAGCCACCCCAACCAGTAACATTTCCAACAGGGCACTTGGGTTTTCCAGCAGTCTTCACACCAGTGTGGTTCTGCTACCACTCAGAAGATACAGCTACACTTCAGCTGTCCCTGATGACCCAGCCTCAGGATGTGACACTGTACTGATGTGCTATGATTAGAAAATGCAGAATTTTTTTTTTCCAAGGAAATACCAATTATCAAAGAGGGAAAAAACTCAATCATTCAGAATCAGTATGGCAGAATTTCCTGGGGAACAGAAACTGCTAGGCCAAAACATATTGTTAAGACAAGAACTTTGAAAAAGGTCATGTCCATAAAGCATATTGTGTAGAATACAAAAAAGCAAAATCCAAAGGAAGAGATAGTTGAAGATAAAGAACTTTGAAGTTTTTGACTCAGAAGACAGTAAGTTTCGAGTGACAAAAGGTGATTGATATCATACTGCATGCAGCAGAGGACAAGAGAACAAAAATCTGGTTTTATGGCATTGCATCTGCAGTCATGGAGACAAAGTTAGTGAGCTAGTGAGCAGGAAATCAAGTGTATCCACCCCACTGTGGCACCCAGTCTGTTTCGTTTAAAATAGACAGAATGTAAAACTCAGATCAATGTTACAACAAAGAAGCCCTGAAAAGTAAGCTACTCATTCCATTAGGTAATGGATAAGGTTATAGATACAGAAATCAGCACCTAGTTTATTTGCGTGTCTTTATACTTAGAGTACAAAATTAAGTTCACAACATAAGTGTAGCTTACAAAGAAAACATGGCAAATAACAGTTTTATATTCTCTATCTTAGATATGCTGCATTTCAAAACACTTTTGTGTCTTTCTTTGGTGCAGTACGGTAAACAGTAACTTAAGTATACTTACCACACAATGGAATTAAATATACTCTGAATGATTTCAAGAACAGAACTACTCTAGTGTTCCAGAACTAGTTATAGCAGGATTAATTCTGCAGTTGGTAAAGTGGAATAATCCTGAGTAGTAGAACCCAGGAATGTCCTGATGCAGAGCTAAAGTCATCCAAAGACTTGTGCTTTGGCTTACAATTAGTAGAAGAATTTCTTATGGTATACCTACTACCGTTAGCAATTTGAAAAATATTTGATGTCACATTTTAAGTATTCAGGTAATACATTTTAGGTATTTATGTAACAATTCTAATATTTTTTAAAAATACAATTTTAAATTTCTAGACTAGCAAACAATCTTCCCAAAACACAAACAGCTACAATGTTGGTACCTGGCTACTTGTTAAATAGAGAAATAGAAAGAAAAAAAAAAAGGAACACAGTACACCTAGGACATAGTATTCAGGAAAAATCCAAGATAGCTGACATTAAAATTGCCATATTGCTCTGTGTCAGAACAAAGGTTCACAAAGTCTAGTACTCTGTATCCAATGATATTGTATCTCTGACACAAGATGGAACACAGCAAATATATCATGCTATATTTCCTAACTTTAGAATTGGGTATTTCCAGAGTAAGAGTAAAGTCTTCATATTTAACAGACCTGCACAGATAGCTCTGAAAATGTGTCTATTTCCTCTTTACACCTAAGCAAACTCTTAGAATCCACAATATCCTGTGGCAAGAAGTTCCATATTATAGCTATATGTCATAGTTGTAAAGAGCCATTCTGGTTTTTTGGATTTCAAACAGGCAGTGTAATACTTTCAGTCATGTCTTCAATTTTTATAGTTTCTTATCTATTTATTTTCTTCACACCACTAGTAGATGTGCAGCTACAGAAATTCTGGAATTCTGGAAAGAACTACGCTGTGCTCCACCTATCTAAAGAGCTGGCTAGGTATATCTGGAGGTGGGGGGCGGGGGGGAAGCTGAATATGGTTTTCTTCTTTATGTTGTAGTTACTGACAATTCATCTTCCACCATTTTTGCACGGCTCACTAACATTTTGAAATGTTGGCAGACATTGTGCTGGTTTGATCCAACCTCTTTGAGAAAAATCACTCCTACTGAGCAGCATGATGCAGATACATGTAAGGTAGATCCACTTCCCCGAGAAAACATTTGGCTTTCAAAATTACTCACAAACTGTCCCATTGTGGTCTACAATCTACAGCACAGTAGAGTATTAATGCTGAAAGGATGTAAAATAACAATACACTCTGATTAGCACGTGGGGATTATCAGCACTTTAAGATATATAGTCATTTCTTTCAATGGCAGCAAATTTGTCATTTTTTCATTTCCTCAGTTGTTTATCCAAGGCGCAGAAATAAAAAAAAAAAAAAAACAGCAATGAGAATACAAACTGTCCCAGTGGGAGTTTTTTTCAGGAATTCTCTGTTTCTAGCTTGTGCCTCAAGAGACTGAAAGAATCCTCCATCATTCTTGCCAAAACCTGGTTTTCAATGGAGGTCTTTAGACTAACATGGTCACCACTGTCACAAGAGCAAAGAAGTGTTTAGGAAAAGAGAGCATCTCAGGTATCTGCAGTTATGACAAAAGGCAGAGTTTGAGCTAACAAGTTTCTTTTTTTTTCCAATTCTCTTTTCATAGTCTTAAGAGATTTGTTTTCACTTTCTGAGGCATTTTAAATCTTTTAAAACCAATCTTCCTTTTTTTGCTCATTGATTGTCCATTTTTGTTTAATCTCAAAAAATGTTAACTCGTTCAGAAGGTGAATATTATTCATGTCTCTGTCCAGTTCCTGAACTCTGAAGTACCACAGATTGTCTTCACAGTCTTTTACAAGCTCCCTAGGACATTCATCAACTCTCTTGCATGAGAAACCTGTAAAAAGGACAGGACTGCATTTTGTCTAATCCTGACATATCTTGATAGTGAATGAACTGAAAAGGAAATGAGAAATTAATACGAGTGACACAGCCTGGTACTTTAGATCAGGAGTTATAAGCTAAGCAGCTTTCCTCTTTTGATAAGAGATAGAGAAAGCATGTTCCACTTCCCTCTCTTTACAGGTAAATGAGAATACATTTCCATTTCTGCACTTGAGCAGTCCAGTGAAAAGTGCCCACAAACCACAGCCCACAGAGAACACCTGATGCCCCCTTCTCATTGTCCTTCACTTATCTGGTACCCAAATGGCATCTTCTACCAATGAAATGCAACCTATAAATTCTCAAATTACAATTAGTTTAATTTGCAAAAAAGGGGGGGAAATGCTGAGTTGAGACACAAAACTAGAAAGATTTATTTTGTCCTTAAAAACTGCTTTACAAAGCTATACCTATTAAACCAGGTGTAATGGTTTAGCTTAAAACCGCAGGGGAAGACAAAGAAAAGAAAAAAAAACCTTTTGTCCAGTGCCCACATTTGGCTGGGAGGAGTAGCCAGGTTACCAAGGTTACCTCTGCCTGGGTTTTTCCCATTAGCCCCTGAGACCCACAAGGTGTTCTGGGAAGGGGCTGGGATTATAAATCTGTGGGACAGGGCATTCACCCTCTCTCTTTACCTGGGGACTCTGGAGCTGAAGGCAGGGTGCCTCTACTCAACACGGCCTTGAGGATTTCTCCCCCCGGACTCTGCTGCCTGCTGTCTTTCCTCCATGGAGTTCCCTGAGGTCGCCACTGCTTTTCATCTCCCCCAGCCTGAGAGGACCCCTTTTGGGAGGACTTCTTCACAGACACACCACCCCTGGAGGGACTGCCGCCTTCTTTTCCACAGATATATTTTGTTTTTGGGTTTGTGGGTGCCCGCCTCTGGACCTCTCCTGTGTTCTTGGGAGGGGTGTCCTCCTCCTCTGCATTGCTAGTTTGTTTTTTTTCCCCTTTCCCCATGGCGAGGGTGGGGGGTGGGGCCGCTTTGCCCAGGGGGTATGGTGTAACCTCTATCCTTTCCCCTCTTCCCTTCTCGAGTTACATGTGGTCAGTGTGTGGGGGGTGGGGCCGTTTTGTCCGGAGTACGGTGTAACCTATATTCCCTTCCCCCTTCCCTTCTCAGATTACAGTGTGTGTGTGTGTGTGTCTCAGAAGGAGTCCCGGCTGGCATCCACAGCGCCCTCTGCTGGCTATAATTGGGCAATTACACCCATTTATTCCCCCATATATCTACATTTTAATAAATTGCTGCCTTCCCTATCCGTCTCTTGTCCATTGATAAACCTAATATTGTCCTAAACCAGGACACTGGGCTAAGGAAAGATCTGCATATCAAAGCAGGAAGGATACAAATCTTGCTTTACTTTTCAATGGTAGATGAAAAGTGTTCAGTGCACAAAGATGTAATCAATCCTTATACAATTAATCTTGATATTTGGGTAAGAAACTGGAGGTTAATGGAGGGTTTCAGTGATTTTCTGCAAATGATCCTCCCTTGCTTCGGAGCAAAAATACACTGCCTCAAACCAGATTGCATAACCTCTGACTTGGATACAATTAGCTCACACAAAAAATAATGACTACACGGTATAGATCATTGCTTCCCACTTATAAAGTTAGTTACTTCCCACTGAAGAATGCTGTTCTGTCAAAAATTATGTTTATGGGAAACACTGATTTTAATTAAAATGGATCAGATCCGGAATGGAATCTAGAGCAGAACAAAGTAACAAAATAACTTTGCAGCTAGGTATTTCAGTGAGAATGCAGAAAGTTCCGACCCCCATTGTGTTCGGTTTGAAACACAAGCTGAATAACAGAGCTCTCTCAAATTGCATGTATATGTACTATTCATGTAATTGTTCATTTTTCTTATCATTTGGAATATTCACTCTCCTAAGATAATCAGCATGTCTCCACTTATGTGTCTTGCCTTCATGTCACAATAAATATTTTAAAAATATTTTTATACATATTTTCTATAAAATAAAACTAGTTTTCTGGTTTTCTGGTCTGTGTTGTGGGTACATTTTTTTAAAACTTGATTTCTCAATAGTTAATGACATCAGCAACTTGGGAGGAATAAGAGCCATTATTCAGCTGTTGTAAATCAATATTCCTGCAGCAGTTTCACTGCAGGTCCATTGATTCATAGCAGTTTATCTTCTGACAAATGTATCGCAGCCAGAGAATAGACAAGACAAGGTAGGACTTTAACACACCAAGAAGCAATAAAGTAACATTGTGACAAAGCCTAGTCAAAAAAAAAAAACAAAAACACGTCTCTTGGGAAATGATCAGGCAAACACTATAAACCTCCTCTGCTTATTAAATAGAATGAGACAGCTATATCTGTGACTGGGATGTCATGCAATATTTACTCCTTCCTCTAATAAGCATTGATTATAGGCTTGGTGGCACATCCTCTGTTCAATATCAGATAATATATGGATGCAGATTTCCTCTTTATATACGCTTCAGTATTCTTTGGACACACCCCTCCTCTCGCTCCCTCCCCAACACACACATACATGCACAAACCTGAATGTGTGCTACTGAATCTGGCTGGCTAAACTCTTTCTGCATTTAAAACCAAGTTGGCAATACTTAATGTGAAATAGATACAAAAATCAAAGAAAGGAAGACATTCTCCAGCAAGAACATACTACCATGGTCCTACACAAGACAGTCCAGGAAGCTTGTTTAAAGTGCCAGATGGGTATTCATGATGGATAATACGCTGGTAATTTCCATTTCTGAAGTTACAGGGACTTTCCCGATGCTTATGGAATTGTAGTTCTGCTTTTCTGCTAGAAAGCAGAATTACAGGACATGCTACAACCAAGTATTCACTTGTGTAGAAGCAGATCCTGTCTTATCATTTTAATTGCACTCATTTTTTTTGAATTTGCAGGGAGAGAATAGGGTGACAAGAGAGGAAATGCTTTAATTCATCTCATTACTGTCTAGGTTTTTACAAAATTTTATCAGAAAAAGTACTTGTTCTGGGGATAAAAGTTACACTATAAATTCCCAAACACTTTTTGTCCCCCAACAAGAGAAGCACTACATTTAGTTTTATTTCAGTCTTCTGGTATGCCCTCTGTCATTCATGAATCTACAAGATAACTGAAATAACTCTTGTCAGTTGTTCAACAGAGAAAAACTTATCATCAGTCTTAAAATATCAGATACATCTAAGAGGGTCTGGCCAGGTATACCCCCCTAAAGTCTTAGGTTATCTTCATTTGTCATTCGTATTATTTGTGAAAGATTGCTATTGAGCTTTAAGTGACAACTTATACAAAAGAAACATTTTCCCATATTTTAACCTTTTTAACATTTTTATCCCTAGAGTTGTAGCATACGAACTTTGTCAATTCATTAATGTACTTTTCAAGTGATTTACAGTTATCTTTCATGACCTTCACTAAATGCATCACATTTTGTTCACTAACCCTTTTGATATTTTTTTCTCTGCCTACACATGTTGAACTTTGAGATTTGTCCCAGCTCTCTGAGCTACACTGTATTCTTGGACTTTGTGTTAAAAGTCAACAAAGAACTTATAATTTACCCAAGTTGGTTTATTTCCACATTTGTCCTTCCAGTGTACCCTTAATATTAATTCACCAAAGAGTTCAGAGCTAACTTAATTTTTTTCCTTCAGATCTGGCTCTGATGAAACATTCTCAAAGACTACTGAAATCGATCATTTCAAACGCTATTTTGATTTTCCTGTTTCTCCTTTGCCCCTCCTGAGAGGATGAGTGTCGTGGGGTGAAAGCGAAAGTGAAATAAAACGTGCCTTTTTGTTTCCTACTGTGGAGGGGCCGGGGGTGTGGGGCTGCGGGCGGTGCCCGCGTCGTTTCGGTGGCCTTTCTCTTCCCCCCAGCGGCGCGGCCCCGGTCCCGGGCTGGGGTCGGCCATGGCCCCGCTCCGAGCCGAGGTGGGGCCGGAGCGCAAAGTGGCGCGGGAGCGGCCGGCTGCTAGGGTTGCCCGGCCGTCGCTGCGGTTCCTCCCGCCTCTGCCTCCCTCTGTCCTTGGGCATCCACTCGCCGGGGAGTGCACGCG
>VYZS01052453.1:3439-15340 GCA_013400695.1 Neodrepanis coruscans | reverse complement strand
CTGTCTCCATAGCAGAGGTGCTCCAGCCCTCTGAACATCTTTGTGGCCTCCTCTGGACTTGCTCCAACTTGTTCACATCTTTCTTATGTTGATGGCACTGGAGCTGGACACACTATTCCAGATGGGGTCTCACCAGAGCAGAGTAGAGGGGGAGAATCTCCTCCCAGGACTTGCTTGTCATGCTGCTTTTTTTCTTAGATTGTTGATAATTGAAAGCAAGTGGGGAGCCCTCAGGAAACTGTGGGACCATCAGGGAAATAAATTTTCCTCAGCTCACAAGAATCATTGTGAAGGTATGTGTTTTATTATTTACTGTTATTATGGATAGATTTTTTATGTTTACCTTTATTTTGTTGCAGGGTGCACCAGGGAAAAAGGGTGAAATTGGCTCCAGAGGAGAGAGGGTAGGTTGGAGAATATTATTAGCTATTTCATTATGTTGAAATAAAGAGAGCTATGTTGAGTTAGGGACTCGGGGTAGGGGTCATTCAAGAGTGAAACATGGCCCTTGCTTCCCACTCTCCCAGCTCTCTCTTTAATCATTCTCTGTCAGTAATAATTTGTAGATCATTTGTAGTGCACCAGATGTTGTATTCAGTAACTTTGCCAGCTCAGCTCTTAGTGTTTTGCTGTTTTTTGAAATCAGAAATTTGCCTCTTATTTTGTGGTCGTAATGTTGCTCTTCTCACTTAGGGTGAGCCTGGCATCAAAGGTGAAAAAGGCCCTCAAGGAGAAAAGGGCCCTCCAGGTGATCCTGGGATACCTGGTCATAAGGGCCATCCAGGACTTATGGGTCCCCATGGACCCCCAGGAGACACTGGGCAAGTTGGACCTCCTGGTCCTCCAGGACAACCAGGATTTCCAGGACCAAGGGTAAGATTGCCAGATAAGAGCTTTGTACGGCGATTTTACTGCCACACTGTGTGATCAGAAAAGTACCTCAGATTACACTGGGGCTGACAGAAGCTAGAGCAAGAGTGTGTTATAAGGGAAGGCAGCACTTTTAGCTCTTGATACACATAAAGGAGAGCTATAGCACATCTCAGAGAATCATAGAATGGTTTGGATTGAAAGGGACCTTAAAGATCATCTAATTCCAACTTCCCTGCCATGGCCAGGGACACCTTCCACTAGACCAGATTGCTCAAAACCTAGTGGGGAAGGTTTGTGGGGGCGTTGAATTACACCAGAGGAACTGAGTAATCCAGACTCGCAGTCAGGGTGGTCAGCTGCTGACACCTTTTTCACCCTGAATGCCTATATCAGCTCCTATGATTATGGCCATGGTACTGGAGTCTGAAAAAAAATCTTTCTATAAGAGCAATAATGTATAGCATTTCATATGGAGGACTAATGCCTTCCTCTGCTGCTGGTTGTTATGAGAGACAAAATGCTGAGCCACGGAAAGGTCACTGCTCTATTCCTGGAAATCCTGAAGTCAGCTCATCAGAATTCATGAAATACTATTTTGGTTTAATATTCTCTCCCCTTTTTTTCCCCCCTAACGAGAAACAATCTCACTACTGAAAATACCTGAGGGTGATGTATGTAGCAGAATGAGAAAAAGTACTAAAATCAGTGAAGCCACTATGCCCAACCTGAGGATGAATTCAAGATCACCTCAGAAGAGAATAAACAGTGAAATAATCTCTGATGTAAAAGCTGAGTAAATTTTAAACAAAGCAATTTGTGTGTTTCAACAATACAGATATTTGATGAAATCAAGTGATGATTATGGAGACTTAATACAACTAATAGGGTTAAAACTTGAAAANAATCATTAGGTTGACCAGAATTATTTTCAAAACTGACAGAAATTCAAAGAATTATTTTAGCCAAAAGTAATGAAAAGTGTATATCAAGTGAAACATCTCACTTTCTGATTTACAAAGGAAAACATTTGATCTTGCTGCTTGAAGATGGTTTCTTTTTTAAATGTAGTCATTTTTTCTTTTGAGTTTATGCAAAGATAAGACTGATTACCCTAAAGCATTTTTTTTTTTAATTTACTTGGAAAGCCACAACCTAAAAAATTCTCCTTTCACCTACCAAAAATCTACAAAAAGCTGTTGTTCCCATCACTTTGAGTTTTGACAGCTGTTAGAGATGTACAACAGCAACATCATACAAAAGAGCTGACAGAAGGAACCCTGGGGGCTGGGTAGGGGGCCAAGGCCAGGAAGCCATATCCCCTGTCTCCCTTCAGCAGCCTGAAATCAGGCAGAACCTTGTACTGGTTTGGAAGAATAGATATATGCATAAACTAGCTTCTGTTTCCTGAGATAAGGCCTGTTGGCAGGCGATGCATCCAGTATGAGTGGTTTTAGCAAGTGCAGATACCCACTGTTCCTACCCTGGGGCCTCCCTGTGAGGAAACATGCCATGATGAGAAAGGAGGTGGGTTCCCCATTGTGATCTGGTAGGGCAGAGGCTGTGTCCTAATTCGATTTCTACAATTTGTCCTGTGAGTGTATAGGAAGCAGATTTTTCTCTAGAAAGGAGACAGAAAGAATGTTCCAACTATGCCCTTAGACCAGACTTCCTGCTTACACCATTGAGCCCATGGTTTGCCAGGAAGTTGGAAATTGTGGATGCCTTTGACACTGTATTTCCATGGCATACTCCTCAAAAAGCTGTTAGCCCATGGCTTAGACAGGTGCACTCTTCACTGGGTGAGGAACTGGCTGGGTGTCCTGGCCGAGAAAGTGGTGATGAATGATGCTGCATCCAGTTATGTCTGGTCACTAGTGGTGTCCCCTAGGGATCAGAGCTGGGCCAAACCCTGTTTAATATCTTTATTGATGGTCTGGATGAGGGAATTGAGTCCACCATTAGCAAATTCTCAGATGACACCATTTTGGATCAGAGTGTTGATCTGGAGGACAAGAAGGCTCTGCAGAGGAACCTGGACAGGCTGGATGGATGGGCCAAGAACAAAAGCATGGGATTCAACAAGACCAAGTGCCAGGTCCTACACTTTGGCCACAACAACCCCCTGCAGCGCTACAGGCTTGGGACAGAGTGGGTGGAATGTGGCCAGGCAGAAAAGGGCCTGTAGGTTGTGGTCAACAGTGGCTTAAACGTGAGGCGCATGTCCAGGTAGGCAAGAAGGCCAATGACATCCTGGCCTGTATCAGGAATAGTGTGGCCAGAAGGACTAGGGAAGTCATTCTTCCACTGTACTCTCTATTGTTGAGGCTGGACCTTGATTCCTGTGTCCACTTCTGGGGCCCTCCATTCAGGAAGAACATTGAGTTGCTGGAGCAGGTCCAGAGGAGGGCAAAGAAGCTGGTGAAGAATCTGGAGCACAAGTCCTATGAGGAACAGCTGAGGCAGCTGGGGGTGTTTAGCCTGGAGAAAAGGAGGCTCAGGGGTGATCTTATCATTCTTTACAGCTACCTGAAAAGAGGTTGTAGCCAGGTGGGGGACAGTCTCTTTTTCCAGGCAACCAGTGACAAGACAAAAGGACACAGTCTTAAATTGTGCCAGGAAAGGTTTAGGTTGGACATTAGGAAGAATTTCTTCACACAAATTTCTACTTAGGGAGGTTGTGGAGTTACCGTTCCTGGAGATATTTACAGAAAGTCTGAGCATGGCACTTAGCGCTGTGATCTAGTTGACGTGAGGGTGACCAGTCAAAAGTGGGACTCTATGATTTCATATGTCTTTTGCAACCTAACTGATTCTGTCATTCTGTTTTGAGTCTTTTTACATTCTTCTCTCAGACAGATCCTGCAGCCTTGTGTATGCTGTGGGTGATGAAATGTCACCTGCTAAAACTTTGTGGAGGGTTTAGTTTGAATATCATAAAACCACAGAATGTTCTGGGTTGGAAGGGACCTTAAAGATCGTCTAGTTCCAACCTCTGCTCTCCCACCATGGGCGGGGTTGCTACCCACCAGATCAGGTTGCTTCAAACCTCACCCAACTTGCCCTTAAACACTTCCAGGAACAAGGCATCCTCAGCTTCTCTGGGCAACCTGTCCCGGTGCCTCACTACTCTCACAGTAAAGAATTTCTTCCTAATGTCTAATCCAAATATTTCCTCTTTTACTTTAAAACTGTTCTGTCTTGTCCTGTCACTATCTGATACCCTGGCTGTGATTGTCATGTCTCATCACTCTGATTTTGACTCTTTAGGGGGAACCCCCATCTCTGGAGACTTTGAGAAGGCTCATCCAAGAGGAGTTAGCCAAGCAGCTAGATGGTAAGTAATCTGTTCCAGGAAGCCAGAAGTTGTATCTGAGAGTATAAAAAATGCTTTCAGTAGTTGTGCTGGCATCTGAAATTCTCCTGCTTGTACAAGGTAATATTACAACAAGCTTGTCTGGAAGGAGGAATGTGTAAAATGAAATGTACTTTACCTTTCCCCAAGCTTAGTTGTGCCAGGCAGTAGTGCAAAAATAATTAGAGTAGGACATAAACTTGCTTTTGAGGTCCCAGCTGAAGAAGAAATATTCCTAATTTCTGCCTGTGACATTTGATACTCATTGATACGAGAAGAGGGGCTGGAGTAGGCGTGGGCAGCTGTTTCTCTCAAAGTACGTGAATTACAGATGGCTACTGACCCCATCAACGGTGAGATACAGAACTGGGGTGCTTCTCACAGAGCTCTTGAAAAAACTAACACATAGCTGCAGGCATTTTCCTCCATACTGAAGATCACAGTTCAATGTAGTGATTTATGTCACAAATTTTGTTTATACACTTTTAGTCTTCAATATCCACACCAGTCTAAAAGCACTTGAGATTTAGGAGCAATGAAGAGAAGACAGAAAACTCCTGTTTTCATGGTATAATACCAGACAGCAATCAAGCACCATGCAGTCACTCACTCACTCCCCCACCAGAGGGATCGGGGAGAGAATTGGAAGGGTAAAAGCTGGAAAACTTGTGGGTTGAGATAAAGTGAGTTTAATACGGAATGCAAAAGCCACACACAAACACAAGCAAAACAGAACAAGATGTTAATTCACTGCTTCCAGTGGGCAGGCAGGTGTTCAGCCACTTCCAGGAGAGCAGGGGCCCATCACATTTAAAAGTTATTTGGGAAGATAAATGCCATCACTCCAAACATCCTCCCTCTTCTACCCACTTTATAAACTAAGCAGAATGCCATATGCTCTAGAATANGGTTGAGATAAAGAGAGTTTAATACGGAATGCAAAAGCCACACACAAACACAAGCAAAACAGAACAAGATGTTAATTCACTGCTTCCAGTGGGCAGGCAGGTGTTCAGCCACTTCCAGGAGAGCAGGGGCCCATCCCATTTAAAAGTTATTTGGGAAGATAAATGCCATCACTCCAAACATCCTCGCTCTTCTCCCCACTTTATAAACTAAGCAGAATGCCATATGCTCTAGAATATCCCTTTGGTCAGTTGGAGTCACCTGTGCCTCCTCCCAGCTTTCCATGTACCCTCAACTTCCTCATCAGTGTGGCACTATGAAAAACAGAAAAGGCCTCAGCTCTGTGTAAGCCCTGCTCAGCAATAACAAAAACATCTCTATGGTATCAATNTTCCAGGAGAGCAGGGGCCCATCACATTTAAAAGTTATTTGGGAAGATAAATGCCATCACTCCAAACATCCTCGCTCTTCTCCCCACTTTATAAACTAAGCAGAATGCCATATGCTCTAGAATATCCCTTTGGTCAGTTGGAGTCACCTGTGCCTCCTCCCAGCTTTCCATGTACCCTCAACTTCCTCATCAGTGTGGCACTATGAAAAACAGAAAAGGCCTCAGCTCTGTGTAAGCCCTGCTCAGCAATAACAAAAACATCTCTATGGTATCAATCCTGTGTTCAGCACAAATCCCAAACCTAAGCCCCATACCAGCCACTGTGAAGAAAATTAACTCTACCCCAGCCAAAACCAGCACAGTTGTCAGGTTCTTAGCACTGAAGTGGCAAGCAATGTGCCTGCCTGGAAATTGCAGAGTATGCTGTTGCAGGGAGCTTAGTTACAGCTTCTGATTCCACAGCCAGAGATGGATACATCAGCTTTAACTCCTTGTGTGCAGCAGACCAGAATAAGAAAAGTAAGCTTTCTCCCTACAGACCAACCATTCAGTATATCACTTGTGTAACAGAAGCAGTGGATAAAGGCTCTTCTTTTCAGAACAGCAATGATTCCAGTTTATCAGAAATCCAACTACGCAGTCAAATGGAAAGACATTTCAGATCCCTGGAGGACAAGGAGCAGAGGATGAGGGAGAAGTTTATGCTGATGTAGGGAATTTGGGAGAAACTAAAATTACTGAGAAATGAAATTTAAGTAATTTAGAGAGGACCAGGGAGGCACAATCCTGGATTATGGGAAAGGAATGTATGGGGACAACAAATAGATGGCTCTGAAAAATTGATCTGTAGCAATACTTGTACTTTACTGGGCCTCTAGTTTTCAGTCTCCATCTCTCAGAGCGTTATCCTTCTAGTCTAACAAACTCATTTCCTTCTCTTCACAGCAAAGTTAACCTATCTCCTGGCTCAGATACAGCCTGCACAGGTAAAAGCGTCCCATGGTAGACCAGGGCCTCCTGGCCCCCCTGGAAAGGAAGGACTCCCAGGAAGAACTGGCCCTCCGGGAGAGCCTGGCCGGCCTGGACAGACTGGATCTGAAGGGCCACCTGGACCAATTGGTCCCAAGGGTGAGTGAGACTTGGTGTGATGGGGCAGTCCATAAAAGGATGTGTCGACTCCACTTTGGTGTCCACCTTTCCTTTTAGTAGGATATAAGTAGTCCCCAAAATACAAATGTTAGAAGTGACCTTTGTCTGTTGAACCAGAGATGTTGAATATGACCAACAATCACTGATATGTTCCACCTCTGGCCAGAGCTGGAGTGGGGCAAGTCTTCATTCCTGCTTAATGTCCCATCTCAGATGATTGGCCACAATTAGGAACTATTTTTACCAAATATATTTACTTTCGTGTTAATGAAAAAACCAATAGTGTTATTTAGTTCTGCAGACCATACTCGTGAGTTTGTTATTTTTCTGTCCTTCTCTACAGGGGAAAGAGGAGCAAAAGGTGATAAAGGAGACACTGGCATTGGCCAACGAGGGGAAATAGGTCCTCCAGGAATTCCAGGTGTGTTATTCAGAATAGCCCACAAAGCACATTACTCAGAACCACTACAAGGACATAGGCCTCTGCTATATTAGATAGACAAATAGGGTAGGATACATACAACATACACAATTTCTGTAGAAAGTGGCTCAAGAGGAAGAACTGTATCACTAGCATTGTATCTGGCCGCACCTTAGCCTGATGGACAGGTGTAATGATCTATCTCTGTTACAGCTAAGTTAACTGACCTTTGGGTCAAATCCAAAATCAAGCTTTAATTATTAGATGCACTGTGAAGTGTCTTCTCTGTCCTTAGCAGAGTCTTGTTGTGATCAAGCTGCACCTAGAGACTCAAGGCAGCTTCAGATGTTATAAAATGTCATATTGAACACCTGTGCCTTGGGCATTCGGCTTGTGTTTTATTGTTACTGACAAAGCAGCAGCAAACATTGTTTGTTTGCAAAGTTTGATTAGGAATCATTGATCAATTTTGCCTTGACCCTGCTTTCTTGGAGAAGAAACTACACGAAGCCTTCATAACCCCATGGTCTTCATTTGACATAACTGGCCGTGCATTGCCTTCAAATAACAAATAACAGTGCTTCAAACAAATAAATTATCTCCCCAAGCTGGCTCTTGGCTTCAGCTTTCCCATCCTCACCTCCTCTCTGTGAGGATTATATGTCATCAGTTGTCTCCTGCTGTTTATCGCTTCAGTATGATGATAGAGGAAGAGCAGTGATAGCAGAATGGTACATCCCAAGGATGCCCTAGGGAATGGGAATCTTTTCTCCAGAGGAGGCACACTGACCATATCCTTAAGATACATCCTAGCCAAACCCCAAATATGTGGAAGCTGATATCTGCATCCCAGTTTGGTAGCAAAGCTGTCTCCTGTGGCATTACACTGCTGAGTACTGCACCCTGAGAGTCTCACTCACCAAGGCTATTTTGTTTCTATTTTAGGCCTCCCAGGGGAGCCTGGTTATGCCAAAGACGGGATGCCAGGACCACCTGGCCCTCAAGGCGAAGCTGGTGTGCCTGGTCCTGCAGGTCCACAGGGACCTCCAGGAGCTAATGGGCAGTGCGACCCCTCTCAATGTGCTTACTATGCAAGCCTGGCTGCCCGACCCAGCAATGTCAAAGGGCCCTAGGATGCAAGGAGCACTCCCAGACTTGTTTTTAAAACTTGAATTCATCACACCTGCCAGGAGCTCTCAGATGTCTTCAACTGTGTTTCTTTCACAGGACACCTTCTAAAGCCAACAAATGCTGCCGGTCGGTCAGATTATTTTTATTAATTATAATTATTATTATTGTTATTACTATCTTTGATGTGATATGTGAACTTATTTTTTTTTCTCTAACATCAGGGCATATTAAAACATTACCAATAAGTGGGTTTTTTTCCTCTTTTGAAGCACATATAGTATCAATACAAGTGTAGCTGTTTATGCAAAACCATTCCAATGCCAAATTTTTTATCTATTATCTGATTAATTCTTTCCAAAGCTTTATCCTTCACCCTTTAAACTGAAATCAAATCCTGCAGCCTGGGGCATTAACTGTGAGACACAGGCTGATCATAGGATTGTTGGTGCTATCTGCCATCCACATGGAGGGGAAGAAGGTAAAGCCATGCCAAAGCTGTAAGGGAGGTCTGCAGTACATCCAACTCACAATGGACATGCAGTTTTGAACATCCAACATGTGCTTTCCAGAAGATCTGTGTTAAATTTAATGTTCTTCTGCCAGTAAGTGAATCTATATCCTATAGGAGCTACTTTTTATGGGATCATGTGAGATCTCATAGTAAGGTCCTGAAGAGGCCACAGAGATGATCTAGACCTCCTTGCTACTCTCTGTGCAAAAACTTCTGTACTCAGAGAGTTTGGTTCTGACAGATGGAGGTTGCTTCCCTCTATCAGGGATATGCCTATGCAAAAATCTTCAACCTGTCCACTATCAGCTGAGGGATGCCAAATCCCATGTGCATTGTCAGTGCATACGTAACTTCCTACCATTTCTTCACCCAAAAATCAGCCAGAGCAGCATAGAAAGTCCCCTTGCATTAAAAACCTCTGGAAGCCAATTCAACTTCTCTGTTTTGGATTAGCCACTATATCAATGACTTGACAAATTGTGTTATTTAGAGGGTGGGTGAGTAGTTGTAAGATGATCTAGGAGGATGTTGATCTCTGACAAAAGGATAAGAGCAAAGAGGTGTTCAGGAAGATGGAGAAAATCATGTCTGAGGGTGAAAGCAACAAGTCAGACACTGTTCCTTTCCCCTTATCAGCTGATTGCCAAAATCTGAGAATGCAAAGACAGAGTAAAGAGGGCATGGAGTCTGAAAAGACCTTCACAACAGGTCATTTGTGAGATAAACACTCTGAACAAGATATGCCCACCCACAAAGTGCAGATCTGAGAGGTGATCAGGCCTTGGATGTGTGTGCCAGCCAGCACAGCAGCTGCATTCTCAACCCCCTTCTGCACAAAGCAGTTTGTAGTGAGAGATCGGAGTAATGGACCTGACACAGGCACTAAGTGCTGAATGTGTTTGGGAATCTCATCTGCTCTTTTGGAGACAGAAAAGAGGCACCCTGCCCTGCTGACACATTCACCATATGGCATGGTCCTTCCAAACTGGCTAACCCAAGCAGAAGCCACAGCTGTTGATAACCAGCCCAGAATCAGACCCTGAGGCTAAAGCCCAGAGATAATCATTTGCCAGCCTTTTTCTCATCCAGTAGCAGATAAAATTTGTCTCTGTGTTACTGAAAAATGAAGTTAAATAACATGTTCAAATACCAGGGTTAAACAAAGTCTTTACTGTGTAGCTCTCAGTGGTGCTATTTTTGCTATTTTCTATGCAAATAAACTCTTTGATTTGATTTTACTGTGTTTCTTGCTATGAAAAGACCAATCAAAGTGAAAACATGAAGTGAAAAGCTTACTTCTTTTAAGAAACTCTCAATGGTATATCAGTTACTGTACTGCATCTTGGGACAGCTTGCTGTATTTTAGTATTAAGCAAACATGTTGATCACATATTTAACAGAAATATTTTTCCTAGTCCAGACTGAGTGAGTTTTCATCCTTCCAGTGGTGAGGCAGAACAGGGTCCCTACTCAAGAGACACTTCTCAAAATGGGATAAGACATCATTTTGGGTAAATGTGATGGCAATGAGCAGGTGTTATAGAGTCAAACATGTTAATTGGGCCATGCTAATGTGCCATTTAATTCCTGTAATGACAATAACTCCTTAGACTCTACAGATTCTCATCATGTGTGTCTGCGTGGGCCATGCATGGTGTAGACTTCAATACATTCCCACCTTGAGGAGGGAAGATACACATTGGTGTTAAATAAATTTCAGGGTCTTTAACTCCTGTGAGATCATATAATCTTAGAATAATTTGTATTGGGAGGGACATTTCAGGGTCATCTGGTGCAACCTCCAGTAGGTGAGATGGTGCAGTGGCATCCGGTTGAAGGAGATCTAAGGGTGTTTTCGATAAGTCTCTTGGTTTGAATGTCTGTTGGATCCACTTTTAAGAGCCTGTATTAGAAGCACAAGGGACACACATCTGTGTGGGTTAGGTACAGACTACGTCTCTGCAAATTCTGTGCCCATAAAAGGGGACTCAGCCTAATTCCCTTTGCTCCAGCATATTCCCTAGCATATATCTATCTGTTCAGTCTGTTCCTGGAGACACCCCAGATTGTCTCTGTGCCCTGAATTCAGTGGAAGCCATTTCCCTGCTTTTTCTCAAATCTTGTTTTCTGCCCAGCCAGTTAAATGGCATTTACTAAGCAGAATCTGCTGCTAGTGAGCAGAGCATGAGACACAAGCTTCAAAACCAGGTCAAGATTCATGTTTGTAGCCACTCAGTTTTCAGTGTATAGTCTTCAAAGGGAGGGTTCTATAGCTGCCACCTCTTACAGAAGCAATCCCTATGTGAATATGCCTAAAAAAGTCACCTGCAGTAACAGGTAAGAAAGAAGGCTGTATTTGTAGGATTTCGAAAACTGACACAGTTCTTGCTTCAGTCATTTTGTGTGTATTTGCAGCCTTTGGAAAGGTGGCCTGAGATTACTTTCCAAATTAGGTTCTGCCATCTGGGCAGCCTGTAAACCTTAAAGTAAAGCCCTAAGCATGGTTAGAAGCTGCCCTCCAGAAAATGCAGATGTGTCTGTGTTTTAGTAGGTGATGGTGTGTGTATTGTCAGTCCAGCACCACGAAAAGTGACCATACCGGCAGGTGGCACGGAGGACAGGGACAGTGCTGATGGCTCTCTCCTAACTGCCCTTGAACAAGGGGAAGCTATATCTTTGGCATCTCAGTGTTCCTGTCTCTGCAATCAAGTGATTGGTTAAATCACCATAAAGTCTGTTCACCGAGTCTGGGGTTTAAACCTGGAAATAGGCTGAGTTTTTCCTGATTTTTATTTTGATCCTGTGGTAAGAAAGAATATATTGTTAAAACTGCTTTAGAGAGGCAGACAGTATATTATTTACATTTTTAAAAGGTACCTGTGGAATTTGTGGCACCGTTGTCAGTTGGTCTTTTTTTTTTAATATCAACGTGTAAATTATTGAAATTATAGCAAACAGACCATTGTTTCATACAACTTTTCATCTGTCAAACAAATAAATTACAAAGAACAAAGTAACAGCATCATTTGAGGAAAATATTTTCTTTGTGTTAAATTATTTAACAATTTCTACTTGTTTTCTAAACAGTTTTGAATTAGCTGCTTCTTGGAAGCTGTATCAAATACATGTGTTTCTTTTGATGTTGGTTGGTTTGTTTTTTTTTCCAG
>VYZS01052451.1:65232-77961 GCA_013400695.1 Neodrepanis coruscans | reverse complement strand
CTGGGGTTCAGCACTAGAATAGGAGGCAGAACAAAGATGAAAAGAAGAATCCAGTTGAGATCTAGGAATAGATGCAGATCTGCAAATCCCCGTGGTGGACTGGGGTGGAGGCGGTGTTTGAGGGAGCTGCTCTGCCTGCTCTCTGAAAGCTGTGGTTGTGCGTGGTGATGTGCTGTGAAAAGTTAAATTTGGAGCTGGATAGCCAGCTGGACTGTGCAGGAACTCGTGGACTGGTGGTATCACTGTGGGAGTAAGCTGGGATTTGGGATAAAATTAAAGTACTGCCTGTCCATTTACAATCAAGAATGCTGAGTAACCTTGCAGTTCTCTCACCTGTTTTGGTTGTGTTCCTGCTGACCTTTTCTCTTTCCTGGGGCTCCTCAAGGAGTGGGAAAAGGGTGTTCATAGCATGAGTCCTGGAGGCAATTTACTGGACAAAAAGCTTTTGGGCTGTGTTTTGGATAGTTTCCTGGCTCTGGCTGCTTTGGTCCACTTCGAGAGCTGGCAAAAGTGATGGTAGTGTCATTGTGTCATATGGAGTTATGTAAATATACTCCTGTCTTAGCTCATCCAAATCAGTATACTGGAGGCTAAGATACAGCCATATACTTCACAGTCCTCAGTTATCTGTGTCAGAAATCAGGGAATTCCTCCCAAGCATACTCAAAAGATGAGATGTCATAAGGAAAGAAGCTGAACATTTGAAAAGGTAGCGAACCCTCTGTCCAACATGGTACTTTTCTCCCAAATGCCAGCCCTTTCCGGCTTTCCTTGAAAATCCCAGATGCAGCCAGGTGAGAATAGGGCACCAGAGGAAGAGCAGGGACTGTGATGAGAGAAACCCGTGACTCTGGCACTGGTCTCAGTTCTGTTTGCCCAAGGCAGAAATTACTGATGTCAGGGAAACAGTTCTTAGGATTCACCTAAGAACTGAACTCATTTCCTATTTAAGCACTTGCCTGTCTTTCCCTCTGAGCCAAGATGCAGGAACATCAGACACATGCTATCTGTTGCTTATTAAGTGGTTTAACAAGCCCAGCTAATTACAATGTACTCAAGGATTTTGTAGCTTATGAAAGCAGTCCCTGTTTGTTTGTGTCAGTGCTTTAATACATTAATACACCAATTAAACCTCGGGAGGTGTGCGTGCTCACACAGCTTAACATACAGGGAGGCATGTTGATGGTTTTCATGTCAGCTGGGGCTTCTCTGGCTATTTCAGCTCCAGCTCTGAAGGGATGCTTGTGGTTTTGCACTCAACCTTGTCAACGAAGGGACATGCATCCCCTACATAAAAACCTAATTCTCCCTGCCCAGAAGTATGTTGTTTTACAAGACTCAGGCAGACATGGGCACTCTGTTGTTAAGGTTTCCTTCTCTCAGACAGACCTGGGAGAGCTTCCCAGTCTTTCTTTTCCTCTTGGTGATGATGATACAGGCAAATTGTGCATGAAAGTGTTGTCTTCTCTCCCTCAATTGACTAATTGGTCACCAGTGGGAGCATGCGCTCTGTGACGTATGCATTTGTTTGCAAAGGGTCCAGCATATTCATTAAGCCACACAGTAACAAGCAATAATCAGTGCACAAGGCACCCAGTGTGAGCCAGGGCAGGGATGGGGCTGGAGCAGGCAGTGAGGGTTAGAGGTAAAAGCCTCCTCCAGTGCACTTACAGCTCAACAAAAAGAAAGCAATCGTGGGGGGAGGAGAAGGAGAAATGACAGATTAAAGGAAATTGAGCAGCTGTAATAAATACACTTGAAATTGAAGTGATTATATTCCCTGTGGAGCTGAAGTGCTGAGGAGGGTCTGCAGAAAGGGCAGCTGCACAAAACCAGTGGCCTTTCAGTGAGGAGGCTTCCAGGGAATGTGAAATGAGTTGAAGAAAGCTGGCTGAGCTTTAGTGCAGATCTTTTAGATACAGTTGGGAAGGTTGCCTTAAATATTCAGGCTAGTAAAAATAAAGACAGTAAAAGATGGGATGAAGGGACTGACCTATACCAGGCTGGCTAAGCAAGAGATTGAGACCATGCTGGGGCAGTGCTGAAGTATCATAGTGAAAGGAGAGTGGAGGAAGAAGAATACAGGAGCAAACAAAGGAATAGAAAGCAGCAGCAGGTTAATGAGGGTGTATATCAGGCAGCAAGGTCCTTTTGCACCTAAGCATCTCTGAGACAACAAAACTGGCCTTACAGTAAGGAGGGCTCTGGAGCTTTGAGGAACACAGTGAGCTGGTACAGAGGATATGGAGGAGAAGGTATTTATCTTGAGAGTGATGTATGGAGAACTTAGACTGATGACAGAACGAAAGCCAGCTTGAATCAGTGATAAGAGGAGAGAAGGATTATTAAATATTTTTCATCTGCCAAAATTGCATCTAACTTCATAGAGGATGAAGAGAAAGTCTCCCCATATCAGTGGCCAGCTGTTCAAGGGCATGGGACAAGGTGTTCATCCTCTACAGATGGAGTGCACATCCCATAATGCACACCTGAGGGCATCAGTATGACTCACCAAGCTCTTTGCTGACATCTTAAATTGTCTGTTTAAAAAGGGGCAGCTGGAAGAGAGTTGGAAGGTGGTGGACATAATGGGGACAAGAGACAGACGAATAAGTCTAATATTTCCTCTGGGAAATTCTTGGAAATCCTTTTAAACTTTAAGGGATGTTGTGGGAGAACACCTGGAAAGCAATGCTCCGTTAAGGCCAGACTTACGTGGCTTGAAGTTGTGGGAGGTCACACGCAACTAGTCTATTGGCATTCCCTGAGGAGCTAACTGCCACTATATCTAAGTGAAATGCAGTGGATATAGTACACTGAGATGTTCTGCAAGTATTTGACAAGGATCAGCATCTGAGATTAATGACTGATAGAAGCACTGGTGTAGGGTTTAAAATTAAAGCCTGGATAGAAATCTATCCTAAGAGCAAGAGACAGAAAAGAGTTGTTGCTAAAAGTGTTTCCAATTGGAAAGAGGCTGAAAGTGATGTGTCCTGGAGGTCACTCTTAATCACCTGTGTTTTCGTGATGTCTGCTAACGATCTACAAAGAAAACACTGAAGGCAGGAACAAGAATCCTCCCTGCTGTAACATGATCGACTGAGGGATTTTTCACCAGTGCTAACTACATCCAAGATCCCAAACATAGCCAGTGCCTCTCCTGATTTGGGATGTGTTTGAGAAAGAAATCCCAAGAGAGAGAAGAGAAGAGAAGCAGAAGAAAGAGAGATAGAACACCACTTGGACCATCTTGTAATACTGTGAGCAGCATTGGGAATATACCCACACTGGAAGAGACATAGGATGGGGAAACTGCAATTTTTGCTACAGAGACACAGCACTATCCATTAACACAGAATAAATGAAGGAAGCTGGGCAGTGTAGGAATTTTTTGTTCATTGAATTCGTTCCAGAAATGAAGATGTAATTTTTAACAGCTCAGTAATTATTTATTCGATTGCTTTAGTTTTTGGTTTGTTTTTTTTTTGTGTGTTGGTTTTTTTTTGTCTCTATCTACAATTTCACTTTCTAGTCTGGAAACCTCAGATGACTTGATGTGAGCTCTGTTTGCAGAGAATCGCAGCCTGGCTGTGTAAATGCAAGAAGTCTGAGTAAAGTTTTGAACTTTGGATATTCATATGCACTCAGATATTGATCTGGGTAGGTTTTCCCACTACCTCCTAGAAAAATCTCTGCCTGGGAAGAGGTTAAGAGACTTGATTTAAACTCTGATTGATAAAGAAAAGACATCAAGGTGACCTTTTTAATACCAGCTGAATTTGGGATCACTTTACAAGCTCAGATTGCAATAAGGAAACAGGATTTGCAAGAAGACTGGTAGATTGGATTAGTGGACACTGGCCTCTGATTTTTCCATGTTATGATCCCAATATCTGATGCTGGCCCTCCAATTAAGGCAGTTTAGGAAAGCAACATCTATAATCTTGTTCAAGGTGTTTTCTGATGAAATGAGACCTGTCCTAGGCAAATGAGGAGAAACAGCTAAAGGCAGATTGAAGGCCTTTCCACCTTTATAGTCTGTGCTTTTCAGCATCGCTCACATATAGTCACCCATATATTCATCTACAAATTGCTGTTGCTAGCTTTGGAAGATTCTTTTTATGCCTCTGCATCCTCACCTAACTGCAAAACAGTATTACCCTTTCCCACCTTTCCCAGCAATCTTGGTGATTTTTGTCCTTTCCGCTAGTAGTATGTTCTTGCTGTAAAACTTCAGAATACACATTTAAATTTAAGCTGGTTAAGCCATATATGATATATATAAAAAAGGTATATATATAATCTTGGTTTTGTAGCTGAAGGTCCTAGGAGGTTGCCTTCCCCATGTGCCTTGAATATCAACTTAGCAATCACCCAGTCCTCACACATAGTTCACTTAAAGCTGAACAGGCACCTTTTCACCATCTGCAATTAATCATGTCTTCTGAAGCTACCAGCACTGCAGAATGTTTTCTTGAGTCTCACCCAGGCCTTTAAGAAAAATTAACGGTGTATTTTCCCCCTGGTGCAGATACTGCTGTTTGGCCACAGGAGAAAACCAGAATTCTTTTTTTGCACTCAGTGAAGTTTGTGCTGGTTTTTGTGAAAATTGAGCCCAGCCAGCTGGCTCATAATGGCATGACACATTGCTGAAAGATGACAGATAGAAAAAAGGAGAAATATATATATATTGTTTTATCCTCCTGTGTTCTCCCCACACTGGGAGTGTCAGAGACAATAAAACAAGATGGATTTTCATCACAATAAAGGCAGGATACAGAAGGGATATGGTGAAGCATTAGGAAAGGATACTCTGATAAGAGCATGTGGTTCCTTAAATAACATTGAACTTCTGATGATGAGGGATTAAAAAAGCCTTATCCAAGGAGACAGGAGACCTTTTTCTGGTTCACCTCTCGCTCCTCAAAGAGCTCTGTTCCTGCCAAGGAGAAGAAGGTGGTATTGACTGAACAATGCTTCTGCTCATCCAGTGCCTGTGAAACAAGTCAGATCCCACCATGGAGAAGCTCTGGAGTCGGCACATGGCTGAGTTGCTGCCTTTCAGGGGTCTTATTCTGTGGGATGGACCCTGGGCATTGGTGGGCTCCTTTATCTCATCCAGAGCTGCCCTGTTGTTACCCTCCTCTTTTTTTTTTTTTTTCAGCAGCAAGGGGAACTTTAGAGGAAAGATGAATTTTTCTTGGTGTGCAGCATCACAGGAGCACCAATACAATATTCCCTGTGACTCAGACATAAGCCAAGAGAATACAGGAAGCCCCAGTCATGCACAGATCTGAAGGGTTAAATGAGGACCAGCTGCTATCCCCATCAGATTAGCTATTTCCTTTGTATGATCCTCCTCCTCTTTATCCTTCTCTGCATAATTTTCTGCCTCATAACAATAGCCTAAATCACCCAAACCACAGTAATTTTAGAGCCCAGCAGGCAGAGCTGTCTCACATTACTCCTGCTTCAGGGGTTTCCTTCTGCAGAAGTTGGCAAGTTGGAAAAAGGGATGTGCAGACAGAACAAGTAGGGAGAAAGCCAAGGAAACCTCAGCAGAAACAAAGATGGAGCAAGGTCCATTTGGGGTATTAGGAAAACGTGAGTCCAAGGACACACCTCATAAAGCCATAGACATGAGTACACCTCCTGTGTCATCAGTCCTGCGAGAAAGGGAGTTGCAGGAGGTGGGAAGGAAGGGAGAGATGGAAATTGGGCAAATTGGAGAGAAACTTTCTAATGAAATCATAACTTGAGCCTGAGATTTGTCTTTCAACACCTCATGTTTTTACTCCATATGGCCTCACTTCTGTAATTTTCTTGTTCCATGGGTTTGGCTGCATTAGCCGCTCATTTAATGACCACCAAAGGAAGTTGCTGATGGGAAAATGACTGGGCATGGGGCAAGAAAAGACATTGCTACCCAGAGTTCACAGAAGAAAAAAAAAAAAAAAAAAGGAAAATGATGATGAGTGAGGATGGCAACAATCAGAAGCATTTCTAACCCGCCTGGAGCTCTAGCTGGAAAATGCAGATGACGAAGCCCTCTCACCAAATTTCCTGCATTGAGATGGTCGAGAAATTCTGTCACAACAGATTTTTCTGAGAGTCTTTGTGCACTTCCACATCTGGAGGCAACTGTACTTTGTCTAAAAATACTTAGGATTTTGCACCCAACTTTGGGGCCAGTTCTTCCTCTACTTAGAGTGGACTAGGGACCACAGTTGTAATACAGCATGTGAACCACTTCCAAACCATACCTCTTTCTTTAATGCCACCCTTATAATAGTATCACACTTTCCAGAGCATATTCAATATATCTGAAATTTTTAGCATTTATGCTGGGGGCTAGATCCTTCAAACCATGGATCAGGACAGGGACTGAAGAGCGTTGAAACAGTAGTATCAAAACCCCCTAAATCCTCAAAATTACAGGGAAAAGCTTAATGCTGTGAACCTATGCCTGTGCTGCAATATCTACCTGGGTGTGCAAGCAATTGCAGCATGGCACTGAAGTTGATGGCTGGGACGGGAATGACACCAGCAGCATCTGGGTGGTGAGGCCAAAAAGGGCAGTGAATGTCCATGGGATGTCTGTTGATCAGAGACACATCCTCCTATGGGGATCACTACTGGCTGGGCTGAGCTCTCCTGGGTGCTAGCAGTGATGGTGCACAACACACTTTTCTTGTCTGTCTGTCATTCAGAGAGGGGCAGGGAGGTGGGGGGTGGTGGGGGAATACAGTCTAGTCAAGGTTGTTGCAAAGAAGAGGGAATTTTTTGGTGCTGCTCCCAGATTAATGAGTGTGAGGAAGAGCAACTGCAGGGATGAGGGTTGGGAGAAAGGCTCATGTGGCATGAGCTAGTTAACTCAGGCCTGTGTGACATCATCCTGCTGGGACTTTGTGGGGATGCCATGCCGTAACCCAAAGGACAGCAAATACAAAAATTCAGACTGAGTTTAGTGAGAGCAAACTCCTTCCTACAAAGGACCCTGTACCTTGTTCCTGGCCTTGCAGCAGCTCAGCGTGATTTACACACAGCCATGGAGTGGCTGCTGCCTGCATCCTGCACTGGAGTCTGTTCCCATCTCTGCAGTGGAGACTTGCCTGGGGAAATACGAGGTGCTGCCTGGCTCCTGGCCCTGCTGAAGCAGGCAGAACCATGGCAATCAGCTCACAGGCTGGGGGAGCTGATAGCCAAGAGCTCCTGGGACCTCGGGCATAGAAGGTAAGCCTCTGCATTCCTGCTGGGAGACATTCTCAATGCTGCGAGGCTGCTGCTGAGACTGGTCACTTCCAGCTTTCTTGTGATTATCCATCTCAGCAATAGAATGCTGTTAAGTGTCTGATTACTGTGTTGTTAAAGCCGTAAGCCTGAAATCTGACTATCACGTGTTCCCTCAAGAGGCAGCCAATCCTCCTCCATCCCTCCACCAGTAATCCTTACTTTCCCGTGGAAAAATAATAAAAAAGAAAGACAAGTGGTATCTGTCTGCAGCAGCGCTTTCCAATCAAGTGAAAACTAGCTGGAAAATCAAATCAGCCAGTAAGTTCCTGCAAAACACAACTCTATATCTTTAAAATCTCCCCTTTTGAAGGGATGAACTGAACGGCAATAGCTGCTGATGTAAAACAAGCCATTATTTCTCTTATCTCCTCTCCAAGTCCCCCTCCCTGCAGATGCATGAGTCTGAGGGAGGCAGATGCTCTCTGAAGACTATTTTCCTCTGTTAAATAAATTCACTTTCAAATAATGTGTAATTAAATGTGTGGTATTGAATTAATGTTTTATTCTGAGTGCTTTGGCAGCAGGGGACCTAGGGGCCTTGCTGGTGGAAAGAAAACATGCTCACCAGAAAGACTGCCTTCTCCTCTCTCTTTCCTTTTTCCTCCCACCCTGCCAAGAATCCCAATCCCTGTTTCCAAGAGCTGCTGGAGTGTGCCAGTGAGTCAGTGAGGACGATGCTTTGTGTAAGACCCCTTTTGTAATATGTTGCTGTGGGGCTCTTGGGCATTTCACCCACTGCAAAGACCTCTGCACCTCACTCCTTCCCCTTCTCTACTGGTCTTCTGATGGTCTTAGTCTTCCTCCTCAAAAGAGCCCAGTGGTGTGTTAACCCTTGTATACAAAAGGCAGAGCCTGTGTGTCCTCTTGGGATGTGAAGTTGCTGTTGGATGTCTAAAGAGACAGACTGCTGAAGCTGGAGAGGCAGTTTATCTTTCCAGCCTAGTATCAGCCAGAAATAATTAGAGAAAGTGCAGAAGATTTTGAGAATCACTGGATGTTTTTTAACTCTCTTTTTTTTTTCTGGAATATTAGTAAGGTTTTGGTCCCATCAGTGTTTTGTGTTCCTGTGGGAGCCAGCTGAAGAGGAATTGATGCATACAGAGACATTGGCAAGTATGGGGTGAACCTACAAAGGTACCAGCTTTTTAGAGGTGACAACAGCAAGGGGACCAGGGTGACTGTCCAAACCTGAGAGGATCTTTACACGTATCTTAAGTGGAAGCAGGTCAAGCAGAGGAAGAGACTGGACTGGGACATAACTGGGAACATGCTTATAGCTGTGTGCCTGTTCCCTAACCCCAACCCTAGTAGCCACAGGGAGCCTTGCAAACATTTAATTTCCTTTGGGAAGCTTTCCAGGTCTCCATGCTGAAGGACTTTTTAACCATTGACAACAGCTTAAGTGAAGGGATTTACCCATTCGGATAAAAGGAAGGGTCCTGTTGATTTGAACTCTTTCATAAGTAATTCTAGAAAATCACAAATCTGCAGTAAAAGGAGTAGTTGGATGCTGTCTTAAAGGCAAGAGCCTGCTTCTGTGAAAGGCACGGATGTGCTGGAGATTTTCCTTCTTTGCTGCTGTAGTGATTGTCAAACATTTGCCAGGGGTGATGTGCAGCACCCTTCCTCTTGTTTTAGATCCTTTGCTTTG
Source organism: Neodrepanis coruscans (assembly GCA_013400695.1). Classification (NCBI taxonomy): domain Eukaryota; kingdom Metazoa; phylum Chordata; class Aves; order Passeriformes; family Philepittidae; genus Neodrepanis; species Neodrepanis coruscans. Next base: position 69,017 of record VYZS01052451.1, on the reverse strand, counting down.
GGATCTTCCTGGGATGGCTGTTGGTTCTTCAGGACTATGCAGTATTGTGCATCCCAGCTGAGATTGCTCAGCACCCCATAGCTGTAGGACACTTTCTATTTCTCTCTTCATAGAATAATTACTAAGTGGTTTGTACTCAGATTTATGTGACTGAAATGAATAAGAAGTGTTTGAAGTTGTATTTTGTTTTTATAGGAGTGTCAAGTGGTTTAAGCTGGGACAGATATTTCAGCTTAAATAGTGTTTGTGGAGTGGTGCCAAGTGCATTCCAACTTTATTATTTTTCAGACTTTTCCATGAAGAAAATGAGACTTTGCTTTTGTTTGGGTTTTAAATTTGCAGGTATGTCACACCAGGTAATGTCAACCTGCTTTGAAATGGTTTGCAGCAGTTATGTGGCAAGGTAGCCTGGCAGACTTTTGACTTTCATCTGATGAATTGTTGGTTTAAGAGGCAATTGTGGTGTGCTTTTCTGTCAGCTCCTTTACGAACACACACAGACACAGAAACACACACACACACACACACACACACACACTCCCTTTCCACATACCTTGAGCTCCAAAAGCATTGTACATGTGAACTGTCGTCGGCAGTTGCTGTGTGGCTGCTTTCAGAGCTGGTGCTGCAGCTCAGATTGTGGTAGCTCAGTGAGTGCTAATCCAGTCATTCCATGCTGTAAATCACATCCCTCTATGTGGTTTGAGGGCTGTTCTGTAGAAAGGCGGCTCTCCCTTGGGTCGGGACTGGCTGGAGTTAGTTGAAAGCTGAAAGGCAACTCTTTGGGTCAGGGCTGCCTCTCCATCTGCTATTGCAACAGCAAAAGCCAGGGGAGCTGATGATGTCCTGATTGTATGCTTGGAAGGGGTGGATGTAAGCTATTTCCAAAGCATCAGAGATTAGGCATGCAAAGGTTGTTCTTCTCTTTTCCTGAGTTTGATTATACTGAACTTCAGCTCATGGTGTGGATCGGCATTCCAGGATAATTTTTTTAACCTAGATTGCCCAGCTAAATGTGTCAAGGCCTGTTATTTTTTTACCAAGGTTCATTTAGCAGCATGTAGTGTGTTAGCTCCAGGTCTCCTGGGTCAGCTGGGTCAGACTCCTTCACACCTGGGATCTGCACTCAGGCCTTGGGCTGCTCAAAAGGAATGAAGCAGATGGTAGGAAAATAAAAAGAACTGCAGAAGCATAAAATAGTTATCTTTTAAGGTGTTTTTGAAGGAGTATGATCTTGGCTGAGCCAAGGACTGTAGTTGCTCCACCAAGTTCCCAAAGATTCAGATATGCTTTGCATAAACCTCTATGATTTGTGTCAGAACTGCTTGGTACTTATAATCAACGACTCTTTAGAATCCAAGTCCTTGAAGGGTGTCTTACAGAGGAACTTGGCAAACAACCAGTGTCTGGGCACAGCGCCGAGTTGCTGAAGCGTGTACCCAAGCCCTTTCCCAGAGGTGGCTCATGTCAGAACTGGGAAAGAAGCCGCCAGAAGTGGAGGGCTACCTACTCAGAGTTCGTGCAGAAATAAGAAACAGCCTGTTTATGTCTCCATTTTTAAAATGATATGGGACTGATTCTCCCTTTGTTTACATGTACTTCACAGCAGTCAATGATTGAAATCAATATCCTTCATTGGCTTTGATGGATTTGCACCAGGCCAGGAGGGAGACTCCAGCTCTGTTCAGCCTGCCTGTGCATTATCTTCTCTCACTGTGAGACAAGTCTGTGAGAGAATGACTTACCAGCCCTCCAGTGGCAAGGCTTTTTGATCTGGTCCTACCTGATGTGCACACTTTGCTCTGATCAGGTACATCAGGTAACTCATCAACACATTTGGTTGACATCCAGGCTGCAATTGGCTGCCTGACATGAAAGGCACTCACCTTGGGTACTTACATATCTTAATAACAAGATTTCCAGTGTAAATTGTAAGCTTTGTTTATTTGATTTTAATTGTCAGTGAGCAGCGATGCTATGCAGCATTTATTCATAGGAGTTATTTCAGTAGTCTCAAGAAAGAAATGAATGAATCGTATTGACTAAGTGAGAACTTTGCTACCTTTTTGTGGATTACTTATATATAAAGAAAAGAGACAATTCTTTGGCATGAATTAGTTGTTACAGCAAATGACTCAGCCACTACTAAAAATGTCATAGTTTTTATCATTTATAAAGTGCTGTTGATGCAAATGAGGCTTTAGAAGCTTATGAAAATTAAGGCAATATCTACAAAGAGTCCAGGATCAGACTCAAATCAGGATACCCTAGAAACAGATCTAAAATAAGTCAGTTTTAAAACAGAGATTGAACAGCAAGAGGGGCAAAAATAGAGAAGAAGAAAAAGAAGAAATGCCATGATGTGAAGAAGTTAGGAGAGGGAGGCGCTGGTAATGGAAACGTGCAAGAAAGGGCCTACCTTTAGGTAAAACAGGGCCACATGTGAGGGGGAAAAGAAATATAGAAAAATTATATTGATCTTTTCTAGGCTAGAAGAGAAATCTTCTGATAGAATGGTGAAAGTAAATGGAGGAATTTCTATTATTTTGATCTTTTCCTCCAGAAGGCTATATGTTAGTTGTGAATTAATAGTCTAAGATTAGGAAACCCACTAGAAATACAATGAGACAGACTGCTTGCTGTTGAGGAGTTTGAAAGAAGGAGATTTGAAGAATTAATTGAAACTAATTAACTTAACAATTGAAATTGACCTGGTATAAATGATCCAAAATTAGTAGTTTTGCATTTTGCTGTAATTTATGTACTGGCACTGCTCGTGGTTGGAGTTTGATTTGTCCATTTACCTCCCACTGTAGTTGTCTGTGTCCAAACACAATCATGTTCATCCAGGTTTCAACTGTATTATCAAACCATGGTTTTAAGGATGCTGGCTGTGATGGGAATCTGAAATGCAGAATTTACAGTGTCACTGAAGCCATCTCATCTTCATCTGGTGCCCAGGACTGATTTAGAAATGAGGCAGTAATTGGAAAATTAGATTCATGAAATGTACCTATGCAACATCCCAATATCCGCTCATGTGATTGAAATGTGGTGATTATTCAAAACAAGGTGTTTTTATTGCACACAGTCTGTTACCAGCTCCATATGCTCTGTCTGGGATTTGGAGGTTGATTCAGGGTCTTTTTGGTTTGACCTTACAGTAAGCTTTGACCTTACAACTCTGCAATATGAGTGTAAAAGATGGGAGAAGAGTCATTGAATGAGTGATATAAGTGAAAAAATACGGTCTTTTCCAGGCTGTATCACAAAGGACAGAGCAGAAGTGGCCCATCAGGATATGGTAGATTGATGTGTGAGAAAATCAGAACTAATCTTTTTCTCCCTTCTTTCCCTGTATCCTATGGCTGTGCTGGGTTATAAGTTTAGCAAACTAGAATGTGTTTGTGTGGAACAGAAATGACTAAGGACACATGGGATCAATGGCGGGGAGGAAAAAGTGTCTGGTTTTAGACAGGCACTGTCCTGAGTAAGCTCACTTTAAGCACAGATCAAGTCAGCTCTCCTGCAAGAGGTTCAGAGATGATTAGGTAAGATCCCTTTGCAGATCCAAAGATGCCACCCTTCTGCCTTGGCTCTTCCAGAGAAAGGGAAAGCTTTCTGCTTTGGAAGCTGTTTGTAAAGGTGAGTCCAGTGTCCCAGACCTATTCGTGTTAATTCTCTAACTTACCGTCATGCTGCCATCACTGAACTGAAGTCAGAGTCCATTTCCAACCACTTTCTGATGTGGTTAATGGGCAATTCAATAAAAGAACGACAGGGAA
>VYZS01052451.1:9155-65194 GCA_013400695.1 Neodrepanis coruscans | reverse complement strand
GGAGTTTGAATCACATTCTCCATGTGTTAAATCTTGATGGACAAGGAGGAAGGTGGAGATTCTGCCCAGCTTTCCTTCTGTGTCATACAGCAACATAGTATCCCAAAACAAGGACTGAAAGATGTTTCATTTTAAACTGGAATTATTTCTGTGTCGTGCACTCACATCGTTCCTGCAGATACAACATGGCTTTGAATGAGCTCCCATCATGCTGTCAAGTCAGCTTATTTTCCTGTCAGGCCTTGCTGTGGCTCCTGCATGGGTTCTTCTTTTGAATTGTCTTGTTGTCTTGTTTTTATAAGTTAATGGTACAAGGAGAGAAAAAAAAAAAAAGAGTGGTACTTAGGGGAAGGCAGTTTGCATACACCTTGTCTATAGAGCTGACTGCAACACAGCCAAGACAGATTAACACACCATTGCCTGCCTAAAACAAATAAACACCAGCTGTTTATCAGACAGGGCTCAGCTTTCTCCAGGAGAAGGTAAACAGATTTATGCAGATGAACCTCTGAGGTGCCCTTGCAGCAGAGCATCCTTCATGGCTACTCAGCCTTCCTTATGAGTTATGGCCGGGACAGACGAGCACAGAGGTGCAGGGTTAGCACAATAACACAGCCATCTGCACTGTGCCAGGGTGGTTTGTCACTGCTTTATGGTCAAAACCTGTATTTAATAGTAATTTAGAATTAATCATAGTGCTGATCTCACTGTGAGAGGAAGAATTTGGTGTAAAATTCTCTATTTTAGGCCTCTAACATGTGAAAAAGCAATTTATTATAACTCACTTATTATTCCATTTGTACCTAAAATACTGTGAAGCAAAATTTATGACCACTTGAGGCTGAGAAAAATTGTCATCAGCAAAAGTACTTTTCTGATTCTGCATTAAGATTGTCCAGTTGCTGTCAAACTACTTAACTTCATGACCCTTTTATTTTTATAACCACCCAAGTTTATTTTAAATGCAGACGTGTTACACGAGTCCACTACCACAAAAGGATTGCTCTTTTTTCAATTCAACTTTGTCTGCTGCAATATCACCTTTAATTCTTCATATAAATTTTCCCTGAGGCTTCTCAGGTGACTCTTACAACCTGCTGTAAAATCTGATCTTGAACACAGATGGGATACTATTTTAATAATGTAGACATAATTAAACAGTTTGGATGACAGCTTTCAGAAGTGTCTGATCCTGATCATTTATTTAGATGTTGTTGGGAGGAAAAATTGGGAGCTGAAAGTTTTGAGCAAGACCCTGAAGAGTTCAGAAAGAGAGGTTTGCTTAAGTTCTCATGGTGTCATTCATCAGAAGTGTAAATATTCTGAAATAGTATTGTCGGTTATTTTGAGACAGTTACCTTTACCACTTATCTCACAACAAATGAGGCAATCAGATTGCAATTGCTACATTTCTGAGGTTTTTCCTTGGGCTTCTCTTAGTACAAGATTATTCCCCCACAGCTTTCTTAACTGCTGCTGTTCAGAAGACCAACAATGCAAATACTTTGTTTGTCAATACTCTTTAAGTCCAAGGTACTATAATGATGAGTGTTACAAAAATGCTTGCCAAGAGAAAGAGGAAAAAAGCCTTTTCCTCTACTCTCTTAAGTAAATTGGTGCCATTTGAGCTTTTCTTAGATTAGGACTTTATTCACCCAAGTGCATCACTTAACATTTCAACATGTAATATCTCAGATTTCTCAAGGTACTCCTTAAACACTCAGCTAAACCAGGTGGAGAAGGCAAAATCCGTATGTGACTTGTTCTCCCTGGCTGTCACTGAAGGTTTGAAACCAAAATAATTTTGGATATGCCTACCACTCTGTGTCTTAATGTTACTAATATTTTTAATATTGTTAAGTAACTGTTTTCAGTCACTTGAACAATTAATGAAAAGGTCAACAGGAATTCCCTGGAGAGGCATCTTTCATTACAAGGCCCATTGCTTGTGCAATCTCATGGCATCCATCTTCCTAAACAAGGCAGAGGCCCAGAGATGGCAGCTCCTCAGACCTGCCTCTGAGCTCATAATTAAAAAGCTTAATTGTATGAAAGCCATTAGGATGCTTACCTTCTATTCCATCAAAGTTTTGATGCATTAAGTGCTACCTGTGTTGTTGTGGGGCACTTCTCTCTTGGGCCTTCTTGGGCTCTTGGGTGGCAGGAGCTGGTGGCAGATTGTGATCTCTGTTAGTGATGTGTCACTTCTGCCAGTCTGAAACCTGGAGCTAATACCCCCACCTCCTGCATCTACAGTGCCCCAAGGGAACACCTGAGCTAAGGGGTTTCATACCTGTTGCACATGGAAGAGATGGAAAAGTGATCCAGTTTGTGGGCGAACATATTCAGGGTTATGAGGATAGGAGTGGAAAGAGGGAACTGTCCCATGTAATGTCCCTGTTTGGGGAGATTTCTCATGCATCAGCTTTTGCTCACCAAGCACTGGAGAAGAGTGTGCAGCTCTCACTGCCCTCTCATGACCATCAAGCTGAAGCTGGGAGAGGTCTATGCTGCCACAGTTCTCAAGGGAAGCAGTAAGCTTCACTGAAGGACAGTTTAGAGAGATAAAGTTTTGGGTATTGTGCCTCCAGAAAATACTATGGTGGCCGTACATCTCTACCTGCTTCCATAGTTTATTACAGACATTAAAAAACCCTCTTTGTTGAGGATCTGTAGGAGTGCTGTGATGACAGAAACATCCTTGGAGGTTGGGTAGTAAGTCTGTCCTCTAGTGTTGTCCTCAAAAGAGAGTGTGAAGACCCCCAAGCAACCAGTGACATTTAATCATGACACAACATTAGTCAATATCCTGTAGTTGCTTACCTGCCCTTGTAGGTGCCTGGTATTTGGCCAGATCCAGCCCTTAGGAATGACCTGTTAGCTCAGCAGACCAATTTCATCAGCCTCTGTACCTTTGGTAAATTAATAGCTACTGTGCTTCTGATTCTTCCTGAAACCTTGGTTGCTGTTCTCTGCCAGTCCTTGCCATCCTAAATGTCAGTGGATAGGATCATTGAAACTAATAGATTCAGTTTTTCTGTTGTGCCAGTGACTGTATCCTGGAATAACCTTTTTTCTGACAGCACAGTTGAGCAGGAGAAGGCTGGAGAGTCAGGGTCCTGTTGCAGGGCAGTACTCTGCACTTCCAGCCGGCTCCTGTTCATGACCTATGGTGTACGGGGGTCAGTGGTTCTCCTTCTCTTGGAAATGCTTTGACTTGCCAAGGTTCAGCCTCAAAAATCTGCTGTGTTTGAGTTTAAACTAATCCTAATTGAAATGCAAAACTCAACAGGACCTTCTAATTTTGCCTGACCTGGCATCGGAAGCATGTGACCTTTGCTACGTTTCACAGGAGATGGATTATTTCCAGGATCATTCCAAAGAGATTCATGACTTTTTAGAACTTGCCATAAAAGTTCCTCTCCCTGAGGACAATCTTGCCATGAGCTTGTCATGAGAACATCATAAACCTCAAGTACTTTCCTCACATGTTTTGCATGAGACTAGTTCCATCCCAGAAATGGCTGTGTTCTCTGGGTGGGTAAAAAGATTCCCGTAGATACTTTTGCAAAGCAATTTCAGATCCCTTGCAGCTTGCAAGAAAATTGAATTAGTTGTTTTCCATTCCCTGAATTAACCCTGATTCATTCTTCCCTCAACCCTCTCCCTCTTCCTCCCCTCCCTCCAACAGATGTCCAGCATATTAAGAGGAGAGACATCGTTTTGAAGAGGGAGCTGGGAGAAGGTGCCTTTGGGAAGGTGTTCTTGGCCGAGTGTTACAACCTCAGCCCCACCAACGACAAAATGCTGGTAGCAGTGAAGGTAAATCCCAAGGGCAAATGGCAAAGAGTAGGGCAGGGGCTGGCTGACGAAGTGAGACTTGGATGATCCTGCGTGGGAAAGGGAGGCAGGGGAGGGCTAGGGGCCCTGGGCGGAGATTTATCTGATGCCAGAGATTGTGGTAAATCCACTTAGTCACACAAAATTTCAGTGTTTCACTTCAAGGTTGTCTGTTCTCATCAATGCCAAAGCCTCTCTTCCTGTCGGCGCGGCCAGGAGACAGACAGGGATGAGAAGCTGGTCTGGAAGCTGTAAACTCCCGTGCAGCTGCAGCAGCACAGTGTGGATCCACCTCCTTCTGCAAGGCACTGGGGCCCTGCTCCTTCTGGATTTTATCTTTTTGTGTAACATGCAGAAGCTGAAACAAAAAAAAAGGACTCAGCAAAAATAAGCACTGAAAAGCTAAGCATGATGAACCAATTTTCTGGGATCAATTTGCCGCAAGATGGGCGAAGCAATGCAGCTCAGCTCCACTCATCTCCTGCTTGTCTAGCTACAGATCACTCCTGTTTTGGTTATTTTGAGCCAATGCAATTTCATCTTGACTTATGCCATGCTGCTTGCATCCTTGTGGTAGTCCCTGTGAGACCTGTGGACAGAGGACTACTCTGGACAGAAGAGCATTCTCCTCTTGGGTGGCACCAGTTGGCAGACACACACACAGTCTAATCCCTTGGATATAAACAATGTCTCCTAACTCCTTGGAATAAGCTCTGCATTTGAACTGATGCTCTACTGGAGAAAGGTTCCAGCACTCTCTCCAGGATGCTAGAGGCATCCAGTTACTTGAGACTTGTTCTATTCACTGGCAGCCCAACCCTTTTTTTTAGCTCATTTGTCCCCTTTTGCTCCTTCAGTGAAATGCCAGATTCCACCTTTCACCTCTTAGACGGGTTAAAGCTGAGGCAACGAAGACACCCATATGATTAATTGCTTGATTACAGGGCTGGTACCTGCTTATCAGTGTCAGCCATCCTGTATTCGGGGCATGTCCTCTGAACACGTTTTTAATTTCTCTGTGGGCTGCTCCATTGTGATGATCACTCCTGTGCTGAGAGCTCCCTAGATGTGAGTGTACCTGTTATCACATTCTCCCAGCAAATTGCCAGGGTTGTATCATCCCCATTTTGCAGAGGGCAGATGGAGAAGCAGGAAAACTGAGCTGAAGTAATCCACTTAGGTGGAGGATGGAGTTACCAACCTTCTTTTTGAGCCCCATGGACAGCAGACTCAGAGTGAGCCCTGCTGGAGCAATAAACACATGGTGCTTGTGGATACCTGGCCCTCATGCCTCATAAGAGGGGATTTTCCAGGTAATATTGGAACAACTGGCACTTCGTGACAGCAGATGCAATGGGCAGATTCTCAGGCATTTGCCAGAAGTTATGGAGGGTGTGATGGAGACAGAAGAAAATCCACCCAGATCTTCCTGGGAGAGGCATTCCAGTGTTTTTACTGGAATGTAAAAACACTTTCTCTTCCTCTGGTCCTAGTCTTCTTTTCCTGTTGTATCCCTTCCAGCTCCTGTTTCCCTCATTTCTAAATGATTGGCTGTGCAATCTTAGTAACGTAGGGATTTTTGATAACTTTTTTTTGGGTGCATGATATTTATAAACTTAGAGTCCTAACACCTCGTGGAAAAGATTGTGTGTGAAGGAGAGGAAACCTAAACTCACTGCAACTTGAAGTATGAAGTGCAACTGTAAGCAAAAGGGGGTAGAAAAGAGTGTTGGGTGACTGGACTATTTTCCTGAAGAAAAATAGGATAGCATCGACATCATGAAGATATTAAATGACTAAAAGTAATTGGGTGCCTGAGATAAGGATGGATGCTTCGCCATCTGTACCATGTAACTAACATTCATCTAAATATCTCTAGTGAAGCTATCCCAAAGGACAAAGAACTAAAATAGATTTATGCCATGTGACTAGCAGTCTGGGGACAGAAGATGATGAGGCAGTGTCCTAAGGCCCGGGGAAAAACCTTGCAGCAGATCTACTCCATGGGGAAAAGCACTTGCTCCAGAGGACTCACTACACCCAGCAGTACCGTGGGTCAGCCAAGGTGCAGTAAGAGTATGCTGGGCCCCATCCTCCATGTACAGCTTTCTGGTGCTTAACATACATTTTTGCACATAAATTGCAGCCTGCATCTGCTCATGCCACCTGTCCTGTCTGCATGGGGAGATTCAAGGCATGGGGAAAAGGGAGCCAGTGTATTTGTGTATAGGTAAAGGCAGAGCTACCTAGTTTCTCCCACCACTGAGGGCGAAGTGGTGCACATCAGACTGACATGGGATAACTGGAACATGTTTCCTTGAGTCCTTTGTAGCTGCTGTTAAACTGCATAGTTAAAGCCAGAACTGGCGTGTGGATGTTGTGTAGAATATCACTGAGACCAAGCAACTCAAACTCTTCATTTCCTTAAATGTTTACTGATTTTCATGGCCATTCCATCTTGTCAAATGGTCTGGGCATCAACTTTTTTATCAAGTTTCCTCGCCTGATACCCTGAGATGACAACAAGCTGCTTTCTAACTAACCCTCCAATGCAACTGCACAATAATGCACAGACAAACCAAACCCCAACCCTGGAGAATCCTCCCTGATTGGCAGCTATACTCAGCAACATCTTCATAGCAACTCTGCAATGTTGGACTGGTCCACACCACCTGGAGCCTGCAAGCTGCCCTGCAATGGCAAAATGGCATGCTCAAATTGTGGGAGATAAGATATTCTCAATATGGATACTGATTTCAGCATCAGTCTTCCAGAGGAGCTATTAGAAACAGCAGGGAATAAAAACATGATTTTAAAAATTATGAGAAAAGACTTGACAGTGTCCTTCTTTAGAGGCAGTTTGAAAAATCCACACAATAACTGCACAGCCAGGCAAATCCATCTTCTGAATAAAGGCAGTGTAGTCAGCTATTTCAAAATAAAAGACAGGTAGCAAGGACTGGCTAGCTCAAGAATTTAATAATAATGAGATATGAAGCCATTCATCCCTAGGTCACCAGTATAAATTCTGCCTAAGCTGGGAGTAATTGGAAGCTATTACCCTCTGAAGCATGTTTTCTGCTGCCTAGGAAATGAGTTGGGGAACCCACTGGGCCAGTAACTACATGAATGAAACTCTAAGGTGGTGCTACCAGCCCTCCCAGTTCACTGAGGCCAGTGGCAGTGATTCTTGTCCTCTCCCTTCCTCATCAGCTCCTCTGTGATGCTGTGACCCATTTGTTCTGCCTTTTCCCCCACCTAAGCCCACCCTATGTGTGTCTGTGTCCCTTATTTCAGGCACTGAAAGACCCCACGCTGGCAGCCCGCAAGGATTTCCAGAGAGAGGCAGAGCTGCTCACCAACCTGCAGCATGAGCACATTGTCAAGTTTTATGGTGTATGTGGTGATGGTGACCCGCTTATCATGGTTTTCGAGTACATGAAGCATGGTGATCTGAACAAGTTCCTGAGGTATGTGTGAAGGAGGGCGCAGAAGTTTCATAGCCACCTCACAGCCTTGTTGTGGGTTGTTCTAGCTCTGTGGTGCATCAGTGACACTATTACTATGTGGATGCTGGGAGGCTGGTTAATGAGAGGTGGTTGTTCTAAGGACATCTTGTAGGAGATGATGATGCTCACCAGACTTGATGTTTTATTAGCCCTACTCCAACATTTTGTCTTAGATAATCCCAGGAATGGTCCCTGTGAGCTGTGGAAGCCAGGGCGTTTGAAGCTGCAGAAAGCATGACCTCAATCCTTCTTGCCCTTAGCGGGTAGAAGGACATGAAGCTACAGCTGATGGCTGCTCCAAGTCCTGTACACCCAGCAAAGTTGTGTTCTGCTGAAGCTGAAAGGCTACTTGCCATCACTCCCTCAGTCACCCAGCTCCAACTTTAACAGCACAAGAACCAAAATACTCCTTTCAGAAACTTGTTGGAGTCCTTGATCTCAGTGGTGTCTTGGGCATTTACTGGTCTCTAGTCGTCATTCCTGTACTCAGAAAAATCCTGAGTAGTGTTGGAGGGGTCTCAGGCAGTGCCTGTGGAGTCCATCCCTGATCTCTGGTCCCTAAGCCTCATCAGACAGAGATCCCTTAACCTGTAGCATGAAGCTACTCAAGAAGCAAGGCCTGAAAAAGTGCTATGACTGCTTTCTCTGTCTCTAGAGAGATGTAAGTTGCTGAAGCTCCCACTACCCCCCATCATCATTCAACCATTTCACGAGCCTGAGGCAGATCATATGTGTGCTCTGTATCCACCAGCTGCAAGGGGCAGGGAGCTGTGGGAGGATGTTTATGGTGCTCTTCTCCCACAAAACAGAAATTCCACTCTGAAACCTGCGTACAAATGGAGTGGTACTTACCTCTCAAAATAATTAGTAGTTTTATTTTCCAATATTTAGAAAATTGGACCCTTGATATTTTCTTGTTTTGACTGCTAAGTATGACTGTGATTGCAGGAGGAACAAGAAGCCTGTGCACTGCAGGTCTAGATCTGAGGTTGGGATACACTCTGTGGGTGTTTTTATACCATCACAGTCAGTTTTTGTCCAGGACACACAGCTTTTTCCCTGAGGTTTTCACTTCTAAGCAATAACCTACACCAGAAGAGAGATGAAGAAGGATCCAAGAGATTTCTTCTTTTGTCTATCAAGTAATGACAACCTGTCTGCAGCTCTGTTGGGCATTTTCAGGGCAGTGGATGAGCTGAGAACATTCCTGCATTGGTTTTTCCCATCATTTTGGCACAGTTGTGGGTAGATTGAATACGATTTTATATCTCAGTCCCTTTCTCAGGCTCTGGATAGATCCAAGACTTCCTTGGCAAAGTAGGACAAGCGAAGGCTGCTGCTACACTGACTTTATAGAGCTCCTCAGACATACATTCAGCGGGGAGCAGCTTGGGTTACCCTGGCACCCTCTCTTGTGGTACCTGCAAGGGCTCAGCAACCTCCCAGCAGCAGCAGATTGAACTCTGCCCACTGGCATAAAACCGTGAGTTGTGCTGAAAGGGTGTTTTAGCACAGATTGGTGATGCAGTGTTAAGGACAGTGCCTCAATCTTGTGGCTGGAGGAAAGCAGTCTGAAAAAGAGCATGAGACACAGTGTTCTTCAAGTGCTTCACAAAGAAGAGCAGAAAATTGACCCATCTTTATTCCTGGCAGAACCAGCAGCCTTATTCCCTTAGAGGAGGCAGATATTACAGCTGTGGCACAACCTCTCTCACTGCTCTAGCTGACCTCACAAAGAGTATAGTCCAAAACAGGCTCTCTTTCTATCTCAGAAAGATATCTTGTGCCTGCTGGCAGTGCCTCATGGAATTGCTTCACACAGCAGTGTGTCCCTAAAGCTGATTCCATGCTGGAGCTGTGGACCCCCTCACCCCTATGTCCCAACCCTTCCCTGAGACACATCTGAGAAATACTCCTGCTTGATGAAATCCATCTCCAGTTTCACTGGAGAAGAAAGTTCATGGTATTATCTTTGGCCTTTATGAAGGAAAAGATACTTTCCAGATGTGTGGTCTCTGGGATTGCAGCTTCTCATATTCCAGGTGTGTGTTGCTGCCAGCTTCTGTTTCCCATACAGCCTTGGAGAAAGCAGCTGTGAGCTTCCTTCTCTACATGCTGTGTGTGGTAGGCAGTGAAACTCCTTTTTGCCCCTCCAGAAAGCAAGCTCTGTGGGCAAGGGAGTTTATACCCGGCAAACAGGAACCCGGAATGCCTAAGAGGACATAAGGAAAGAAAGTCGTGGGCTTTGTCAGGTCAGGTATCTGCTGGTGGGAGACTCTGGGGAACAGAGGCTGCAAGGGAGTCAGAAATGGTTGATGATGCAGAGCTGCCTGGGATCACTCAGCAAGCAGCAGTTTTTATAGTGTGATGATTCACCCAGACTGCAGCAGGACACAGTGACTCCCAGACACAGGAGGCCAGGGACACTGTGAGTCTGTGAGACACTCAGATGGACTTTTCTCAGTTTAACTGCAGGAATTGGAAAAGCAGTAAAATGGAAGAGGCTCACTTTAGACCCAGTTTCCTAGTGAAAAGCACAATAAATAAATTCGTGTAAGTGTTGTTAGACCTTTGTGTGCTTCCCAGGGAACAGAAAGCTTTACTGGTCTGTAAAATTAGCTGGTGTGGCAAGGAGGAAGAAATAGGATCAACATATGCAAGCTGGATTAGCAGTGGCTAATGTATTGGGGTGGCTCTAAATACTTCCCAGTGCCCTTGCATGAAAGACTATTGCTGGTGATACAACAACAGAGCCTGCTGTCTGCACCAGGGGAGACTGCAATTGTGGTGTCCTGCCTAATAGAAAATAGCAATTTTGAGTGAGGGATAATTGCACATTGCTATTACAGACCCTTTCTGCATTCTCTATTAAGTCATTGTCATTTGCTGTTAACTCAGATAGGTGATAGGTTTTGTTAGAAAAGTTGCAAAGTTTTTATGTCCACTATTCTGATGAAGCAGCCCCACAGTCAGACTCCCTTGGGACAGAAGAGGAATTTCAGAAGAGGAAGCCAGAAGGGTGATTTTTTTTCCCAAAAGATTCCATCACTCCATAATGGAAAAAACCTCCAAGAATTCTTTAACAGGAAATCCACCCAATTTTATGGCCTTTCTGTAAAGCTGAATTAAACCCTTTTTCCCAAGAAAAGATGGATATACCCTTCTCATATTCCCTGTGGCCTTCTTGACACAACTCAGTGTACTAATATCCTTCCTGTTTATCTCTTAAATGTGTTGATTCTTCTTTCATTTGGATTATAACCATATGGGATGAAGAAAAGGAGGGAGGAAGGGACAGACGGGCATATATGTACTATATGACATACTGAGGTGTGTCCTGTATAGTAGGTTGTACAAAGAGCAAGTGAAATAAAGGTGTTGGCTGATAATTTTTTAAACACCGCTTGTTCCCTTCAGACACAGGCATTTCTTTTGGGGCCACTATTGTTTTTAAACAAGGTGGCAGTAATGAGATGGTTTCTTCTCACATAGAAACATTTACCTTTAATGACAACAGGTATCAGCTACAGCTAAATATGATGTAACTGGAAGGCATGACTGGCACAAACTGTCCGAAACAGTTCGTGCTGCTAGAAGCTATTGTTTGTCCTGTTTTGCTGTTTTTAGCTTATCTGCTCAGCCCTGGCTCAGCTTCACCTGCTGTCACCATTTGTTGTCACCACCAAGAAGTTTCCTGGGGTAAACACATCTGTGGGCTGCTTAAATAAGACATCAAATAGTCATTTCTGTCTGCCCTCTTCTGCAGCTCCTTCAGCAGTTCTCCAGTGTGCTGCTTCTCCTACCATAACCCACGAGGCTCCAAGATGCTTCTGGCAGCCCTGGCTCTGCTACTCATACTGCTGCTCCAAGACAACTCATCCCACATTCAGCAGCATCACCCACCTCTGGCTTCCCAAACACACTCCTGGCTCCTTAGCACTTGTTTCTGCAGTTCCTCTTCTCTTCCAGCTGTCCTTTCTATAAGGAGAGGACCTGTAGAACCATGTTCCCAGTGATAGGACAGCAGAAGGTAGCTGAGGAGGGAGGAATTTGAAAAACAGATGCTTGAACCCCAAACACCTGGATGCTCATCCCTTTGGTGCATTCTTAAGCCCAACAGAGCAATTCAGGAACAGAGATAAAGGTGGGAACCAGTTTGGATCTTGTGTCACATTTTTTAGTCCCATGTCAAAGAGGAGGGAAAGCTCTCAATGTGTAGTTTCAATTTGTTATCTCTCTGTGGGGTTACTGCTGATGACAGGGGTAAAAAGCCAAGAATAATTTCAAAGAGAACGGTGTGCAATCCTCAGAGGAAATGCTGTATGGTGTCTTAGTCACAAGGAGGAGGGTCAAAGCAACATTTCTTGCATTTCCCTAAATATGAGGACTTCTGTTATTCTACCTTTACACAGGTTACCACAGGGTGAGCTCTACCAGGGGAAGAAACATCACAGAGGGAGCACAGCACATAAAGGCTTGGTATACAGTGAGGAAGGGGACAAAAAGGACAGAACAGGAAGACTGACCTAAAGTCTTGCATTTACAGTGTATTTGGTTCAGCAAAATATTTCCTTTTGTTGTCCAGAATGTTCTCTGCATCTGCTGACATCCAGGGCTGAACTTTACACCTGTGCTTGTGCTGTCAGAGTTCACAGTACCTATGTTACCTCTGGGATCTCTCAGGGTATAAGAGGGATTTTCCAAGGATGAAGCTGCTAGTGTTCCTCTGATATATTTTCTGTGATCTCTGGCTGTATTGATATTGATCAGGGGGTGGTTGGTTGGTGATGTGGAAGAAAGACAGGAAGCTTTGGGATTGATAAAGAGGTTAGGTAGCAAGAATATAATGGCTGTGGAAGAAAGCTGTGTGATACCTCTACCTCTGGGATGTTTTCAAAATTGTAAGAGTTATCTGGAGCAAACATAAATATCTGGAGGCTCATTAACTTTGCATAAGTCTTGGCAGAGAAGAGTGTCCATGCTACACCAAGCCAGTGGTCTCACTGTCATGGCTTTCAGTGGCCACGAGTTTGTGTGCAGTACAGTAAGGATAGAATAAGGGTGTGTGGCACCCACTCACCCACTATATGTTCCCCCAACCTCCTGTTCTCTTAAGCTTCTCTTTCTTCCTTTCCACTGAAGTGTGGAACATCCTCATGATGTGTGTGTGCATTCTCACAGTGCAGAGCTGGGGGCTAGTCCCCACTCCAGCAGGAAAGCAGCTGTGTAGGAGTCCCATCTCCTGGTCACTTTTGAGACCCAACTCTATGCTTTTTGCTTCTTCCTCCCTATAGGGCACATGGCCCAGATGCTATGATCCTCGTGGATGGGCAGCCTCGACAAGCCAAAGGGGAGCTAGGGCTATCCCAGATGCTCCACATCGCTAGCCAGATCGCCTCTGGAATGGTGTACCTTGCCTCCCAGCACTTTGTCCATAGAGACCTGGCCACCAGGAACTGCTTGGTCGGAGCCAACCTGCTGGTGAAGATTGGAGACTTTGGGATGTCAAGAGATGTCTACAGCACTGATTACTACAGGGTAAGGCAGCTCCAGCAGCAGTCTGATGCTCAGAGCAAAGGGAAACAAGGAAATGTTATAGTAAATCAGTTTTTGGAGCCCTTGGGCTCACTTGCTTGATTATTCCCTCATTGAAACATGTGAACAGATGTTGATCAGGCATCCTTAAACCACGGTTCTTACTCCTGTTCAGTCCTGGCCATGCTTGTAGTTCAGACATTCATGCAGATGCCTGCACACAGACTCTGTGATACCCCAGCACACAGCCACGTGCTTTGGGATAGCTCTGAATTTGTCCCATCCTTACAGCCTATTTTTTTACCTATTTTTTTAAGACATAAATTAAAGGTAATCCAAAGAGATGATAAAGACTTCAGGCTGTGACCTCTGGTGTTAGATGGTGTTAAGGAAACTTAATACAGTATTCTAGAAGAAAGGCAACCGAAAGACTGACTGTTAAGTGCATAAAATATGGAAGAGGAAATAATAGTCAATTTAGGTTTGACTGCAGAAAACTATTTTTCCAGCAGGGTTATCATTAGACAATGGAATCATTTGCCAGGGATAGGTTGCTTAGGATCTGTCATTAAAGAAGTCCAAGAAGCAACTAGATGAAAGTGCTTAGGTTTGGTGCAGAGACTAATCCTGTACTCATCTCTGGGAACAGACTCAATGAGCCATGAATGACTTTCCAGCCTTTTCTTGTGTGACTTGTGCTTGCACTGTCCCCTTGTCCTGCACACTCCCTTTGTACCTGTCTGCACTGTCCTGCCTGCAAAGGATGGCACTGGGGGAACAGTGTGTTTCTCTCTTCCCCAGCTATAGAAGAAGATGTGATATGCAAAAGCATTTGAAGCACACTGGAGTAGGTGTTTATTGCTGGACCATCCACTAGCAGGGAAGGGCTTTTCAGGGTTAAGGAGCCGTGTTTTCTAGCCTGATGCTTGGACTAAGGCTGTTTTTTTAGTGCTTACAGCATGGGAGTTTGGCTTTGAGGATGATTTCTATCAGCTACCTGAGAAAGGGTTGACCTATGGTTCTGATCTGATTCAGAAGTTTTCATTATGTGATAGACAGCTGCCAAATGGAGTTACTGTGTCAGGGAGGAGGAAAAACATGTTCAGATTTGTGCTGAGACATATCACCTTTCCCAGGTCAGAACACTGGCTTACCACAAAGTTTAATTTCCAGTGAGTGAACCAATATTCACTGTGCAGCAGAAAATCCCATGCTGGGAAAAGATCTTAGTGCAGTTACTGGGCAGTAATGAGAAAAGAGAGGTGCTGTGGTGCCATCACTTCAGAAACTTCAGGAAGGAGTGAGTAGGAAAGAGAAGAGCTTAGGGGAACATGAGGAGCAGCACATGTGATTGCCAATGGTCTTGCCTACCATCTTTCCTGTTAGTCCTGCCCCAACTATAGTCAGTGTCACACTGCTGGGGACAGTCCCAGCTGAGGCAGCACCGAGAGTTCTCTGTGCAATGGAAGAATTTGCTGCTGTTGACATGTGAAGGCTGGGAGAGTGCCCAAAAACTGAGAACTGAGATGATCTCCACAGGCCAGTTTGCTGGTGTGGGATTTTTCATCTTCTTCTGGTGGTGTCCTGTAGACTCATCTTGTCTGTGTGAAGTGTTTTGCTGGGGACTGCTCCATGCTATCTCATGCAGTGTCATAAAGCTTTTTAGTGGACTTTTCTCTGCATACACAAATTGCCATGTATGACTAAAGCAGTAACTAGTTATCACATATTACCAGAGCAGGAGCTGAGTTTCAGACCAGCACAGTCTTTTGTTCTTTGATTTTTCCTCTCTTCGTGTTCATTTATTTTTAGTAATTTTAAAACTCTTGATTACTAAGTTCATTCATGGAGGCCTCTTCTCTGTTAAAATCCAAAGAAGGGTCCTAGCAAAAT
This sequence comes from Neodrepanis coruscans, assembly GCA_013400695.1. NCBI lineage: Eukaryota > Metazoa > Chordata > Aves > Passeriformes > Philepittidae > Neodrepanis > Neodrepanis coruscans. The sequence continues at coordinate 50,417 of VYZS01052451.1, read as the reverse complement.
ACAGTTCTGATTGCCTGTATTTACACTGGTGGTATGAGGGGCAGAGGGTTTATGTGCCTTGCCCAAGGCCGAAGCAGGAATTGTTGGCAGAGCTCGGAAGTCTACCCAGGCCAGCAAAGAGTAGAAGTCCAGGGGCCAGGTGTCCTTCATCCCTCCCCCAGCAACAGTCCAAGCACACTCCTCCCAGCATATGAACAGAGAAGCTCAAGTGGGAGAGCCAAACTGCTCCTAGGTCTCACCTCTGAAAGGTGGAGATGTGGCTGAAGATTTGAACTTTTGAAGTCTTCTCTGCTGTCCCTGGTTACATCTGCAACTTGCCTGGTGAAGTTCCCAAGTCTGTTTCCCAGTGTTTGTGCACAGTAGCTCTCTTCTGTGAACAGTCTGTCACTGCCACCAGTAGGAACTGAAGCAAAGTTCTGCTTCAGATGGTTTCTAGTGGTGTGTTTGAGCTGCAGCCCTGGAAGAAATTGAAATTTGTTATTTTCTGGAAACACACGGAAAGGTTCCACCTCCAAGCTGACATAAAGTGACAGGTATGGAGCTCTGCAAACAGATTTGCTTTGGTCCCATTGTGTTTGCTCCTGCCCAGGCCCCACAAACCTGGATAACTGGACATGTGGATATAGGGTATCTTAAGTGGGATATATGAGTGTGTTCCAGGCTCAGGACTTATTCCTAGGCATTTACTTTCTTTTCCATTTTTTAATCTTTTAAGACAAAGAAAGAACACCATCTGGCTCCTGCATTTGTGGGATGCAAAAATGCTTTAACAAAGGTGAACTGTTTAATTTTCTGTTACACATTTGGATACATAAAACAAATATTTGCGTAACAAAAGCAGAAGAGAGGCTTTTTCCCCTCTTTGCAAGGCTCTCCATGTTCTGCCTGAAGACAGATGTGTCCTTTTTCTTCCTGCATCACAGAGGGATCCCGTCAGCTGTTGCTTTTAAATCTCCTTTCAACAAGACAGGATGGAGAGAAGATGGTTGTGGAGGTGGAAGTGGTGGGGAGAGGTGGAACAGCATCTGATTAGAAAGTGGAGGAACTGAGAAGACAGGGAGAAGTAGCCCAGCTTCTGTGTGAAGAGTAGAGGCGGGGTTGCTGAAGAAGCATTTCTGTTCTGTGTTGTGTAACGTGCTGTGCAATCTTTGGTGTGGGTCTCTGTGGGAAGGCAGGACGGAATATATCCATATTGGAGAGAAAAGATTTGGGCGGATTCCGTTTTCCTGTTGTTTTCTTTAAAAAAACTGTGTGAGTAGGCAACTTTTTTTAGGTATGACTCAGGACTCTGACAGCAGGAGGTGGGATGCTGCAGGTCAGGGACATTGTGCCTCAGCCAAGTTGAATGTGACATGGAGACTATAGCAAGTCAGGCACACGGTGTCTGCCCAGTGCTGTCCAGGGAGCTGAGGGAAGTTGTTGTGGCTAGGGAGGAGAGTCAGAGCTGGGAACACCAGCAGAGCTGGAATTAGAATCCTTCTTTCACCCTGCAGACTGGGGTTTAGTTGCTTCAAGAGCCCTTCTGTGACTCTGTGCACACCCAAGCTACAGTAAAATCCAAATAATTTCCCATTTCTCCCCTAAAATGCATAATTCAACTCCAAAACAAAATCACATGGCATCTGTACAGAGAAATGGCAGTATTTCTTCATCTTTAGGAAAGTACACCGTCTTAAATTGTTGAAAAAACTCCTCAATAACTCACAAGGTAATGTCCTGACATGGGTGGGACGTCAGCAGTGAAGACACATATCAAATAGAGAATGGATCTGTGTAACATTAAACCTCATTAAGACATCCCTCTGTGCATAATTCCTCCGTCCTATCTTTCTGGCATCTTGTCCCACATCCTGGGCTGGGTTTGAATCCTTTTAGCTCAATCCTTTCCCAGAGGTCTGTCCTGAGTGTTCTCCTGGTCACAGTTCATCATACACAGGACACCTGCTTGCCAAAAAAGAGACGAATGCAGGACTTGTAAAGGGCTCTGAAAATGTTTTTGTATTTATAGCAACACAGAGAGAAACATAATAACAAAAATGCTCCTTGTTTGTGTGTTCTCACCACTGGAACATTGTTTGGATTTGGGAGAGACAAGGTTTGCAGGAAGAAGTAATATCTTTTAATAGAACATATGATATTGTTGGAAGGGGGAAAAAAATGAATTTTGGGTACACAAACCCTCTCTGAATTATTTTCTTTTTATTATTATTTTCAGTTGTATCAGTTGGTTTAATAAAAGATTAATATCTCTTTGTATGAACCTTGGCTCTCACACCTTTAGACCATCAGAACCAAAACAACATTTCTGCTATGATTTTGGCCTTAGGTCAGTGTTCTTTAAAAAGTCTTAAATCCCTCCTCCTCTGAAGCATGAAGGTTTACTGTGTAAACATTTTCTTTCTTTTTCCTTAAAATGACCAGCAACCCCCCCCATATTCTTGGTAATCGTCAGTACCCATTTTGAGGTTGCTTTCTGATGACCATCTCCCATCTAGATCATCTCTTACCTTGGTTCTTTTTCACTGGAGTTTAAGATTGCTTTCTTTCCTGTGAGTACAGCCAGTTATTTTTCCAGTGAAGTTTCCATGTGAGCAATAGATCACTGAGGTTTAGCAGCTGTCTGGGTCATGCTGTTTTGGAGGCTCATCCAGCATCATAGATAAGACTAATAGATAAACCTTACGCTGAAACTGAATTTAGTCTGACCCACAGTCTCCTAGAGAGAGGAATCCAAAATGACCACACCATCATTGGTGCTCTGTTCCCACCAGCTGTGAACATTCTGCAGAGGTTCAGCTGTACTCTCCCAACAACAATTTTGTGCACACTTGACAGAGCCCCTTAATGCCCATATGGATTCATCAGTTGAAAATACCTCCTTTTATGTCCCTGATACTTTCTTTGTTGTTTTGCTGTCCATCTCATGCACTGTGTTTACAGCATGGGAGGTGGATCCTAGGAAACTTCTTCCCAGTCTTGATAAAACCAGGATGGAGCCCTGTGATGCGTGTGCTGGGGCTCTGCACCAGCACCTACAAAGGGGAACACCAACAGACAGAAGGGGTGAAAACTCTCTCTGAATTTCTATCTGGGATATGGTAGTGCCTCATTTTCAGAAGGAAAAAAATCTGCCATAAAATCTCAGGTTTTGTGGCAGACCTGGTGTAGGCTTGGCAGTAACTCTCTGGACAGAGAGAAAGACAGGCTTTCTGCACCCAGATAGTGTCCTCAGGCTCAGGTTCAGTGCCAATGGGTGGAGGAGAGCAAGCTCAGTCCCTGGCCATGCTGGCTGTTGTGTGGGATCTCATATAGAATGTAAAATATGTGTACCACTTTCAGCTTCCAACATCAGCATCTTTTCCAGCACCTCAGTGCCAGGCAAGTGCTAAGTGTCTGTGCACCACCTTTTTTCTCTTCTGCTCCTTCTCTGAGGTGGAAAATGTGATGTCTCTCTCCATCCTTTCTGCTTGCATTTTGGGAAGGTTTCGTATCTGTAAATATATGTTCCAATAAGGAAAGGACTTAGAAATGAAAAGTGCTTTAATTTTCTCCTGCCTTAATTGGGATTCTGGTGACATGTCTTGTTTTATCGTATCTACATTACTAAAGGTAAAAAGGTTTCATAGTGTCCTGGAGATGTGACACCTTGTACTGATACAGATGTGCCAGCCAGACAGTGCCATAGTCTTCTGTGTGAAAGAGCCTATGTATGAAATCCATATCCTACTCAGCGTCTGTTTATCCTATGTATCTCATTACCCCAACCCTTGATTTGTTATTTTCTTCCTTGTTCTCATTGCCATCATTCCCACTAGATGACAGCTGTATGTCCCATGAGATGTGGATGGCTCATTCCAGGGTGCCTCAAAGCTGCCCTGACTCTGTGTTTGGGGGCAGAGGAACCAAACTCCCCCTAACTTGCAGTAGGGTTGGAGAGAGGGGAGGTGAGGGAACTGCTCAGTGTGGGTGCATGGGTTAAATGTCTCTGTCTCTGTGCTTATGTGTTCTGAATGCAGGAAAAGTCAGTGTGATATTGAACGTGCTGGTCTTTGATATCTCTGTGGCTCCTATAAAAACCTCTGCAAATTGAATTCACGGCACAGCTCCTTATCTCCTGGAAGGAAGATGTAACAGCATCATCTTGTGTTTTAGCCAGACATTTTCCTTCAACACTTCCCCATTTCTACACTGAGAGAAAAACAAATGTTGAATTTCTTTTTTTTCCCTCCTGTTTGAAACATTAAGAGCCCTTCACACAAAGCAGCTCAAGTGCAGAAGAATTAATTGGGGAAATTAGGTTGTGCTGTATTCCTGGCATTTTCTCAGAAATGGTAATTGCCCTAATTCTCCATCCTGTCAAGACCTGCATCCGCACCCTGTTTTCCTCCTCCCCTTTTCCTCACTGTCTACCTGTTGTTCTCCCGCTTGAGTTGCTGTTTTCATGCTGTTGCCATTTATTTCATTCCAGTAATGAGAGGGATGGGGCAGGTGAAGAGCTCTCACAATCTGGTGACATCTTCTTTGAAGCACAGGCACAAAAGAGCAGTTTGTTTTCAGGAAATAAAAACTCCCTGCCCTGGTACTTGACCTCCACACTCACTTTTTCTGCTGCTCAGGGTATGTTGCTGCTGTCATTGTAAGTCATCTGGCTCAGAATTTTCATTTAATATAGTCTCAGTATTCACCTAAACACTGACCTCTATGCTTAACCCCTCTGTGTTCCCCCCAAACCATCCAAAACCTCACACACTTACTGAAAGCTAATCAAACTCAGAATCTTTCAATTGAAGCTCAGCCCCATTCCCAGGCATTTAAATTGAAGTTTTCGATTTCTCACAACCATTGGGCTGAGATCCAGAGGGCTTGGAATTCAAAGCCTTTCATTTTAACTTCCTGATGGTTTTTAACCTTCCAATTGTGGAGGTCTTAGATGTAGCCAAACAAGGAGGAATTGTTTGTTTTTCAGTATTTCCTGACCTAAAACACCTGGTGATGTACATGCAGGTTTGAATTTAACAGAGATGACTCTTCCAGTCCTTCCCCACGCTGAATGGACTTTAGCTGCTCTAAAAAGCTGTCCAAGCTGATCTCTGCTTTCCCGAAAGCTGGAGAGAGTACTGGGAGTAATAAGTCAAATGCTGGAGCCCGATGAGGGGTAGTGACACCATCCCCAGGATTCAGGGATTCAGCTCAGTTCAGAAAGTTTCTCAGTGCAGCCAAACTACCCAAATCTGCCACTTGTTCTATAAAAACTTGAGACAGCAAATTTCCTGCAGGGAGTTCAGGATCCCTTTCCCTCAATGCAATTCGCTTGACATAAAACTTAACTAGGGAGTGCAGGGCTCTTTTCCATTCTCAGTGCTCCTTGGGTAGAGCCAAGAGATTGAGAGAGGGAAGAGAAGCTACTTGTGATCCCCATCTATCCTTGACTAGTTTTTCCCTTCTCCTGACTGTGAAACTGCTTTTCCTCCCCTGTTCTAATTTGTTTTGTCCAAGTGTGGTTCCCAACACCTGCTAGAAGCTGCCTGCATGCAGTGTTCCTGCTTCCTCCTGCTGTCCCACTCAGAGCATCTCATTAGCTTAAAACATGTGACATACTGCAAAAAGAGCATAACACCTCATTTTGAGAGAGAGCCAGAGAGGCTCTTCCATGGTGAGATCCATCCAAAATGTGTTCCACTATGGTGTCACCAGAAACAGCGAAGGATTTTGTACAGGGCAGGTCAGAGAAGCTGTTGGTTCCTTAATTTTACCAAGGTGGCTCAATTTAAGCTGAAGCTAGAGCAGTAGAAGGTACAGAAGGATATGCCAGCAAGCTTCATTAATCCAGCATAGGTGTATCAGAAAGAGTATGGGTCCTTCTAAGCATATGGAAATTAGCTGATTGTGCTTTGGGTGGAAAATTGGCCATTTACAACTGAAGGAGACAGGGACGTGTAAATGTAAAATCCTCCCATCTCATTTTGTCTAGGTTGTTGAAACTATTGTCTCATTGCATCCCAGCTGGCCACTGGCCTTCTCCTGCCTTCTCACCTACAAGGACCATGATCTAAGCTCTCCTTTATCATGGGTACAGCCAAGAGATCACACATCAGTCAAGAGAGTTGGGGACCAAAACCTCAGTATGATCAGTAAAAGAACTGAAGGCAGAGAAGTTATAAGCCAGTTTATGAGAGCAAGGGTAAATTATGCTTTGCTTCAAGACAAACTGAAGATCTCCGTAGAAAAATTAACATGCAAGTATCTTCATCAACTTCCTTAATTAAGATACCTGCATAGGAAGAAAACACTGCCTTTCTTTTTTCCTCCTGATTCATACATGGCTAGAGTTTCTGTAGACTTTCCCCTCCGGATCCCCCCCCAGTTTCATAGTCCTGCCTCTTATAGTCTGAGTGAGTTCTTCTCCCCACCGGCTGGATGGAGAAAGCCCCTATTTGCCAGCAGCTGTCTTTAATATATAGGCTGTTTAGGGCTCAGCTGTCAAAGAGAGCATGTTCAATGTACAATCAAGGGGCAACGATGCACAAAATTGCACACACACACGAAATAGGAATCTTTTCTCAGTGCGTGTTGAGCTTTGAACGCTTAAGTGATTCCACCTCTCTCTTCCCCATCCAATTATGTGGGCAACACATGATAAGACTGCTAAAGGAATTAGTGAGGGAAATCTTTATACTGCCCAATCAATACTCTACTTCTTCTGCTTCTCAGCAGAAGGCATCTCCCAGCTCTGGCCTCAGCCATGTTCTCTCATTTGCCCTCTGAAAACACAAATTCACCTCCTTTCTATTTGGGCTGTGGTGACCAAAAGGAACAACAGCAGTGTGTCAGTTGAAAATGGTTGTAGTTACAGAGTTTCTTCCTTGACTTAAAAAAACCCTCCAAAACAACAACAACAACAAAAAAGTAATAGAGCTTCAGGGTTTTAAAGAGGTTTGCTGTGTAGGCCAGTGTGACCTTCCGTCCCCTTCCGCTGTATGGCCTTACAGGGCTGGCCAGCAACCTTATAAGCAAAAACTCTGGATAATTTTTCTGAGCATCACTGAGGCAAGACGCCAGATTTTATGGGCCACTAGACTGATCCAATATAGCAAATCCTGTGTTCCACTGTGGATTCTGAGACCAAATTATCAATTAATGTGAAGCATTAAAAAATCCAAATCCCTTTTAGTTCCCTGCAGTCATTAGTGACAAGATACAATATCTATAGCTCAAACACTTTGCCAGCATCCCCTGGCAGCAAGGCAAAAACTTCACTCCTATTTTTTCCAACATATACAAAGAAAACATATGACATCAGTGGTTTTAACAGTCAAATTCGGCTGCCTCTCCATATTTACTTAGATGGAGGAATAAATCAAGTTTGGGTTACTCTCTGGGTTAGTTATTTGTTATTGGAATAAATGCATGGTAATAGATCTGACAGAGGAAGATGTTTCCCTTTCAGCTTTGTGTTTGAAGTAGAATTTGCTTTGTTCTGCACTATATTATATTGATGTTTTTTTCCCCACTGCTCGATGACTTCATTTGCTCTGCTTCTTTCCAACTTCCATACTTCTGCCACAGTTAGCTTTAGGATGCAGCTTTATGCATAGATTTCTCTTTAGTTTTTCCTTAACTGTAACACTGTAATGCAGAGGCAATTTAAACAACCAGCATGAACCAATTTTCTAAGCGTTTTCCCCACCCATTTCCTTCTTTGACTTTTTGGGAAGGGAGGTGAGTCAGTCCTTTATGGGGCAATTCCCCAAGCAGAATCAGCTGTCAGCTACATTCAGCAGCTCGGTTTCCACTCCTGGTGCAGGGTGGGAAGGCCCCCAGGGCAATGACCAGCTGGACACACCCTAAGGCCGTATTTTGGGTATTTCCCAAGCAGCTTTCAGCCTCAGCTGAGAGTCTGAGCAGCACAAACTGAAGTGTAGCACCAAATCACCATGCTCACCAGCTGCCCTTGCATCTTGGGATGTTATCTCCTTTTTGTCCCAGTGGGAACACAAAAACCTCACCAAAAAACCAGCAGAATTTATGCCTGTCATTCACCTTTAATTTGCTCACTGAGATCCCTACTCCTTTTTCTCTCTCCCATTCTCCAAATCTTTCCTACTTTGATGTAAAGAAAAATGTAGTGCTCTATTTTCTGCTGCAGAATTTTGCTTCCCTTTTCCCCTCCTAAGCTTCTGTTTTGTGCGTGCTGGCAGGTTTGTAGGTGATTGGAAACTGTGGGATTAGGTATTTTCTTCCCCAACCTGTGACAATACTGATAGGAAAAAGACTTGAGCAAATGTAGTGTGATATGTGAGGTGCTTCACTGGGACATTTGGCCAATAAAACCCTTAACTCTGGCTAGCCTGAGCTTGCTTGAGTAAAGAGATCAAGCTGTAGTCTTGTTCTGCTGGCAGAGGCAGATGAGTCCCTGCACTGTGCCCAGGAGGGCTGGAAAGGAGCAAGATGCTTAAGTACCAGATCCAGAGAAACTGCTCAAGCATCCTAAAACTTCTCTTGTCTGGAGAAGAATTCTGGGTCCCCCAGGGGATGACATTCTATGTGACCATTATAGGTGGCTTCACAGACCAAAGAGAAGTTTCAGGAGGCTGAGTCCGCCCTGACTGTTGCCCAGCTCACCCTCTCTCTGCACTTGTGCAGGTGATCATTTGGGATGCAAGGTGGTTGTGACTGGGGCCAGAGGGTCTCAGCTGCCCCGTGCCCTCACAACAAGGGTTGTGCAGTGTTGGGATGTTGCAGCCAGTGAAAGACTTACAGTTCAGTTAAAGACATACCCTTTCCCTTCTTGTCCCCTTGCTTCATTCCCCCCATCCCTCCCTCCCTCTCTCACCCTTCCCTTATCTTTTGTTTGTCTCCTTCCCTTGTTTTCACCCATTCACTGTCAGGAAGGGCCGCGTCCGAAGGGCCAGTTCAGCGCAGCGTGGCAGCGACAGAGACTGGCACCGCCGGCAGCTGCAACAGTGAGTGGATCTCAACCCCTGGGGCAGCTGGAAGCGGGGGACTGGTGCTGCTTGAGCATGAAATGACATGTGGGGTTGAGCAGCTTTGGGACTAGGTTGGGTCTAGTTCGTTTTGGCAGCGAAGGGGATCTTGTCTGTGATGGGAACTGCACACATTTCTACTACAGCAACTCTCTGGGGCTCCTCTTTATGGTGAGATAATACGGCGTGAATGCAGAATTCCTCGTTGCAGCTTTCCTCTGTGGGTGTTCAGGCTGTGTCTGCACTAGGGGACAGTGCAGGCTGTCCTTGGGCTCTAATGGCATCAGGTGCATCATGGTTTGTCTCTGCGCAGCTAAACCACCCCCCATGCCTACAAAAAGGGTGGCATTTGCAGCAGTTGCTGGAACTGTTCCTGACCTGTGTTGTCCTCTCAACAGCTGTTCGGACAGTCAAATTGGCAGGGACTAAAACCAGAACATTTGAGCAGTTAGACTGTCAGATGCCAGCCTTGACACCCTTTGCCTGCTAGTCTGGACAGATCCTCAATGTCTGACTGGTTGGGTGCCTGAAGCTGCAATTCAGTGGATGTCAACCATCACTGCCCACTGCTGCTCCCATCCCTTGCCCAGAAGAGGGGCAGTGAGGGATTGGTGTGAGTTTGAAGCTCTGACAGAGCAAAGGAGTTTTGTTTTGCCAAGGTGGTGGCTGATGAGAGCCGTATGAACTATGTGAGCCTGTTGAGGGCTGGTAACACCTCTTTTCACCCTGCCCTCCCTCTCACAGAGGCAAACCAGCATCCCATGGTGCTCACTGTATGCTGCAGCCTCTGTGTAGGATCCTCAGCCCAGTGTGTCCCCAGCTGTCACAGCGCCACAGAAGCCTCCTCCAGCCAGCTGCAGGGTGAGCTGTGGGTGAGCTGCAGGAGCCTGTGAGAGGCTCAAACACCCAGCTTGGTTGTCTTGTGGGATTTTGCTGCTGGCACACAAGGAAATGCTCTGTTGATCCAGAAATGCTCTGTTGATCCAGGGAGCCTTTGCTTGAGTCCATTTTGGCAGTGGAAAGAGCTAATCCACCCAACCTGCAGAGAAGTCATGACTCCTTATAAGTTAAAGCTTCCACAATTTATTTCTCAATAGCTTCCCTGTGCCAGCAAGCCCAGAGAGATGGGTATAAATGTTTTAAAAGTAGCCATGACTGGGATAAATTATCTGGGTGCAATTACCCAAACCTCTTGGTGTCATTATATGTGCTCCTGGCCAGCTGATGCAGACTAGCTGTCCCAGCACCCAGTATCATGACCACTCCTCCTGCTCCAGGAAATGCCTCCATAGTGTTAAGCAGTTGAGTGGACCTTGCAAGTCCTTCCCAGGATCTGAGATGGAGCAGGGCTTTAGCACTTCCTGACTGTTGCCAGAATCACACAGGAGTGTGAGTTTAGATATAGCTGATTTTGCAAGAGATATGTCAGCAGATAAGATTTGCCACTGAAAGGTGATTTTGTTACATTTATACCTCTCTGAGCCAAAATTGAATTGTGAGGTGTGGATGGGAATTTAGTTCTAAGCACTGATGTAATTTTGTATCCTTGGCCCTGAAGGCAGTTTTAAAAAAAATATTTTCCCGTGTTTCCTATTTTTTTGCCTTTGAATCATGTCCTTTTGACAGAACAAATACTGGGGTTGACCTTTGCAATGTGACATAATAATATGTGACTTCTTTATAGCTCTTTTCATCCAAAATTCTTGGCACACTATGAATCTGATCTTGCAATCACTTGCTACTGGGCTTAGCACTCCCTGCTGTAAGCAGTCCCTGGGAAAGACAGAGGAGCACAGAAGTGCTATACAAGTGGTATTACTTGCGGGATCAGGCCTTGGAAAAATGTAGCACATCTGTGAATAGCCATATTTTGGAGATAGGAAGCCTTACCTTCTCAGTTATGATTTTTCTTCCCTATCAGAGTACCATGCCCAGCACTTACATGACAGCCTCCCCTTGGCTACAGTGTCATGGCAGGTAATGCTGGGACTGTATTCATAGTTTTTATCTACCACTCTGTTGCTTTTTTATTATTAATATTATTTTTTTATTTTTATTTTTTTCCAACTCTAAAAGCATGTTAATTAATAAACTCCCTTAGCTTATCTTGCACCATTTGATCCTGCAGAAATCACAGCATTTTATCTTATTAGCAAGTACGAATTAAAGAATTAAAACTACTCGGGGGGAAAAAAGGACTTACTCACTTTCCCTGGGCATCTCTTCTGAAACAACCCTGTAGTGTGCTCTCAGAAACCTCAAGGTCAGCCCCCATGGCTTGACAAAGGATGGGAATCCCAGATAAGTGAGTGCTTGAAACCACTTTGTGCTCTGCTGTTCCTGTTGTTAAAGGGAGAGCCCAGTTACATGCAAGGAGGAAAGTCCAGCTTTGAGATCCCAGCCTTACACTGGGCTGCAGGTCCCTTCCATGCTACTGATGTCCTCTTCTGCCATAGGAAATTTGGTTAGTTCTCCTGTTGCTCAGCTGACCCTTGCTAAAATGAATCCCTGCTCATCTGCACCAAGGAGATTCACATGAAAAAAAGATTGCAAGGGATGCAGTCATTATGGTGTTTGGAAACAGGTGAGTACCTTAGGAATATGTAGGTAATCTGTGAGCTGAGACATCTGTGGTTCAGAGAGAGTACATTTTGGAAGTCACCAGTAGTTGGATAATGGAAAGAGGGATGTAGGTAGGATCCTTGCACCCACCTCTGCTTGGCATATTCAAGATGGGTAGAACCCTGAAAGAGAACTGCTCCATCTTCTTGTTGATGGGAACTGGTTAATCTGGGGATGGAGACCCACAGCACATATCTACACACTTCACCAGTGTTTGCCATCAGTAGAGCACTGCATCTCCCTCACAACCTTAAAAAAATCCTTTAAAAAATAAATTAATTAGGAGTAAAGAGATCTGTAAGGGATTCCCTGGACCATCAAATACAATCCCTTCTTGCATCAATCTCATCAGATTTATCCTTTTCATAATCAAGCACCACTATTAAGTGTACTCCTAAGAGAAGACAGTCCCAGAATCTTGTTGCTTTAAATTGTAGATATTTTTGATTTCACGTCTATGCTTAGTCATGGCCCATTTGTTAAACAGCAGGTAGCTGGCACAGAAGCAAGAAATTTAACACAGTTTTCTTAAAATAACCTAGAAATCTTATCCACAAAAAAATGCTGAGGTTGCAAAAGAGAATGTGCAATGTCAGGTAATGATAATGGGGAGGCCTGAGCTCACATTTGCCTCTTCCTTGTAGTACGGACTTTACATAATCACCTGCAGTTAAGCTTGTCTGATCCAGGTGAGGTACAAGGCAAAAGTACTCACAGAACAAAGGAACTTCTTTCCTATTCTTTGCCATCATATTCATTGTGTAATCCTCTATCCCTTTTGCCAGGTATAACTAACGCTGAACTAAACATTTGACTACTTTTTCTTCTGCTGGCAGTCTTTTCCATGCCATTTATAGCTTCACTGTACAAGCCATTACCTGCACATTTTTTGGGAAGTCAGTGACTTCACAGAAACGTAGAATGGTTTGTGTTAGAAGGGACATTAAAGATCATCCAGTCCAACCTCCCTGCCATGGGCAGAGACACCTTCCACTAAACCAGGTTGCTCAAAACCCCATCCAGCCCGGTCTCGAACTCTTCCAATGATGTAGTTCCATTGCCCCATTTTACAGAGTATGAAAGGAATTCCAGAGCTATCAGCCATATGAACCCATGGAGCTGCAAGAGCAACTTTCCCTCTCCAAAATGTCCCTGCTTTATCCAGTGTAGTCTGATTCACTCCAAACTATGCAATTGCTACACAGTCAGAGGAAAGTGGGAGATCTGTCCTGTGGCACACAGTGTATGTTGCATGTCATGGAAATGATGGGATGCTCTAGACCAATGATTTGTCCAGTTAGTTAATTAGAGTATACAACGAATGGGCAGAGGGGAGAAAGTGGTGAGTGTAGGCTGAGGTGCAAAAACTCAGTGTTACCCATTAGATGCCACCCAACCTAGTTGTGACCCAGTGGCACATGAAGGAGATGTTTACATTGGGCCACTGCTGCACAGCATGGCCAGAGTGACTAAGGAGGAAGCTTCATTTGCCAAATGCAGGTCTGGAACTAGGAGGCTGCAATCCCGTGTTTGCTTATTTAACTTGGCAGGTGTTCAAGTGAAAAAGGCACAGAGGGGAGGTGTCAGTGCTGATCTTGGTACCCGTGTGTGGGATTTTGACTTTCTATTTCAGTGCTCCTGTTTGGAAAAGAAACACATGCAAACCACCCTTCCCTATTTTTTTTTTAAAGCTCTATTTAAATGTCAGAAGAATCATACAGTGCAAACCTTAATGTGCCTAACAAATTAAAATATTTTATTAGTCTATAATCTGAACATCATTACTGTGCTTACTATAAAAAACTGAAGGTATTCAGAGGGAATGATGTCAGTGGGTCTAAAACATATGCAAATTTATTCCATTGCTATAAAGGTACCAGGGGTCAGACAGGCAGCCCCCAGCCCCAGGGCAACAGGCTGTTAGTGTGGGAGGGAATGAAATGCATCTCACAGTGGGGAGGGAGAAAATGGATCTCTTGGCTGATTTTCCTGAAGTTTTGCAGGGTGAATGCCTGTGGCTGTGCCTGACTGGTTGGGATGGTTTCAGGAGGAAAGCGTTTGTGCTGTTCCCACCCACCTCCCTCACTATGAGAGTAAGGAAACGCTCCAGATGGCTCATCACCACCACGGATGAGCCGCTCTGGACCTCTGGTCCTATCCTGCTTGCACAGACAGCATGGAGGCCTGTTCCCCCTTAACATCCACATGACCCTGTTGCCCCCTTCCTCCTGCAGATGACTCTGGATGTGTCCCTCCAAATAACTGATTCCTAACAGAGGGCAGGCAGAGACAGCTGCATCCAGCTCCAAGAAAGTGGCCCATTCCCATTGCCCCAGGCAGCCAGCGCCTAGAGGGGCTGGGTGACAGCGTAGCCCCTGCTTTGGCCAGGTGACACCAGACACTCACAGAGCAGTGGCTCCTGAACCAGTCCTTCTCCCTGCACAGAGCCAATGGGCTTCTAATGGTTATTCCTCAGTGCCTCGGGCAAGTGTCAAATGGTTCAAAAATTAATTACCATTTAACCGACTGTATTTCCATCTCTGTGGAAGGGTGCAGTGGAAAAGACAGGAGTACTGGGATCATTTACCCTGGTATTACACAGCAGATTACCCTGTACTTATGAGGTCACCAGTTACCGTGTAATTAGACCTCCAATGCAGGGACGTCCACGGTAGGTTTCCAAACCACTCTTCTTCCTGGTGTCAGAGAAGCAGAGGGATGGCAGCAAAGTGCAGGCTGAAGACTCATTAGGTGCATTTAAAGCTGTTAAATAGTTTAAAATTCAAGCTGGGGGAGATGCAATGAGAGGGCAGTGAGGCCACCTGTACCTGTCAGAGAGAGAGAAGGAAAAAAAGCAGAACAGTGTGTCTAGGAAATGTGGGAAAGCCAAAACAGCAAAGAGTGCTGTGAGGAAGCTCCATGTGCCAAGTGGCTGAACAGCAGCAGCAGCAGCTGCCACTTTTCAAGTTTCGTCAGGGATAGCTTTGCCAGTGGTGGAGGGCTCTGCTGAGCCACAGACCCTGCCTCGTGGGATGATATTCATGAAGCCATGGAGGATGCTGCAGCAGGGATGCCCTGTGGATCAGGATGATGGGTGGACAGCAGGACACTCTCCCCATACCTGCTGTCTCTTGCTCCAAATTTCTCTTCTTTGTTTCTCACATGCACCCAAATCAAACAGCTATTCACAGAGCATTTGGGAGAATGATGAATGCCTTTGATTATCAAGCACAAATTCCAGTGGCAGCTTATTGCACCTCTCATGTGACTAATAAAGCACCGAGCCCCTTCTGATCAATATACAGCAAGTAGCGCTGTAAAGTGAGATTGTGCATGCCCCAGGCTATGTTGCATTTTGCCTTTATAAACCGTGTCCTCTTCAAACCAAGCACAGTCTCTTGTGGGATGGCAGCTCCCTGGAAAATGTGGCTTTCAGTGTGCCAGTGAAACAAATGCTTTTCTGAAGCCCTCCATGCAAAGAACCTAAGTCAAAGAGCACAGCAATCGTTATTTTAAATGCTCTTTTATTACACAGTCGCATGTCCCTGACTCAACCCCACAAAGAGTATCCATAAGCTCAAGAGCTTCTGGAGAGGTGCAGCAGAAACAAAGACAGTGTGAAGCCATTGATTATTGAAGCTAGAAAGAGCTGTATGTAAATAGTTTGTCTAAAGAATGACCAAACTGGGGAGATGTACTACCTGATTGCAAATATTTACAAAGTTGTGAGCTTCAAGGTTAAAAAATGTTGAGAGAAGTGTACAGAAGTTAGCATAGGGATAATGCAGTGAGGATGAGAGTGGGGAAAATCAGTGTGGCAAGCAGGAAATTTCCATCGTGTAGGCAAGATTTGCTTGTGATTTCCTGAGGGAGGCTGTGGGTTGTTCAGTGGGATATATGGATTGGCACCCATCAATACCTTAGCAAATCCTTTATGGCCAGCTCTCACAAAGGAAAGAGGGAAGAAAGAAATTTAATAGGGTTTTTTTTCAGCTGTACTCTTTGGGCTGTAAAGTGTTTTCATAGGCAGACATGCGTGTCATTGCCAGTGCATGCTGCATACACATATCTAACGCTTCTGACTAGAGCGGCTTATCCAGAGGCAGCAAAAGCAGCTAAGGTTTTAAGCCCAGCATTTGTAGTCACGTTTATCCTTGAAGTAAATTCTCCAGCAATGACATAATTGAGGACTGTCCTGTCTGCTCAGCATATGTCTGCAGGGGTCATTCATCCTATCTGACACTGCAGAACATTAGCGGTTTTTTAGACTCACTTTCTCCTTCCGTCCTTCCGCTTGTGGCTAACCCTAATGGAGAGCTGGTGGCTAGAGACTCCGCTAGGAAAACTTGCCCAGTTCAGAGAGCTGACCATCTAGAAGCAGTCTTATATTAGGGCAAAACCAGTCAGATATGTCTTACTGGGTGCTCAGTTTGTGCAGTGGTCCCAGTGGATCTCACAGAGGTGGAGTGTCTGGCTGGCTGCAGGAAGTGGAATAGAAGGCAACTAGTGATATCTGTGATGGCCACTTAGTGCTTGAGGGCTCTAATGGCATCTGGGAACAAGGTTCCTGTGTTTGTGGGTTTGCTTATTTATTTATGCTCCTGGCTAAATAAAGTAGGGAGGAAGAATTTTAACACAGTGGTTAAAATGCATGGGACTGCAGCAGCACTGTCCTACTCAAGGGCATCCAGGAAACTTGATAAAGAATGGAGGGAACTTCAATGCACAGAAAGTCTCATCTGGAAAAATAGAAAAGAGGATGCAAAGCTTGATCCCTTCAAATTTTCAAATTTAGCCATTTTCTAACGGAATTCTGCAGTCAAACCCCAGCTGTACCATCTACATGTGCCACCATTTCGGCTATTGCTGGTTTAGTTCTTCCTCTTCCCAGTGTTGCTGCTACTTCCTCATGGCAGTGGTGATCAGATGGGTGCTGTCACTGTCTTCTCCTATGCCTGTCCCTCTTGAGCTGTTGTTACCATTTGCAGCCTCTCCTCTGTATGCCACACCAGCTTTGGACAGGGATGCTTGAAGCAGACACGAAAAGGACATGTCCATGGCAACCTCCCGTAGTTTATATCTCAGGAAGTTTAGCCATGAACATAATTTTCTCATGTGTGTCTCTACAGTGGTCTGATTCATAGCAGGGGGGGTGCAGGTTGGGGTTTGCCTCTGCTGTGAAATGAAGTTCTCCATTCAGCAGTGCCAGAGCTGGCACAGCTTTCCCCCTGGCACTGATGAGTTTAATCACATCATTAGTAGGTGTGACACTGCAGCCTCTGATGATGAGCTCTTTATTTTAACATGGCTTGCAAGTGTGTTTGTCTGAAATGCCATCTGTGCCTGCACTGCCTTCATTAGGAGAGAAACCCTATGTGTCTTCTGGTGTTGTTCTGTATTTCTGTGATGTTTCCCTGCTGAGAAATCACTGTTCGGCTAGAGGGTGAGAACCCTGAAAGCAAGCACCAATACCCAAAATGCTAAAACAGGCCAAATAGACCATTAAGACTGTTCCACTGTTTGGAACAATCCTCAGCTGGCCTATGTGAAACTGGCTAGAAGAAATGATCCATCAATTTTATTCCTAAACGATTTTAATCTTGATAAAGTGCTACAGCCCCATCCTTTAATCTAAAGTGCTGTAAGTTTTCAGGAAAGCAAGGAACAGATTTTAGTTTTTAAAATACTTTCAATTTTTGTACCTCCATACTGTGATTGAACATAGAACTCTATGGGTTGCTTGTCCAGGTTTTAGATACAGAAGCTATTATGTGTGCAGATCTGAACATACAACATTTCCCCCTAAAAACTCCACAGTATATGTTGTCTATGTTATTAACTATATACTATATATCTAGCTATATATTTCTGTAGCTGTCCATTCATCAGTAAACAGGCAACTTGGTGTGCTCATGGCATTCCACTGCTCTTAAAAAGATTCACAAATGACAAACCAGGCAGCAGCTGCCACACCACAGTCTACCTACACATAAAGAAAGGGACTGTTCCATAGGGAGATCCATACTCTGCCTTGTATTAGTTTTCTGTCTGTATGCTGCCAGGACAATGCTCAGTTAATCTGACATTAACAAGAAATAGATTTTCAAACAATTTAGCCTAATTAATTTTGAATATTATTATGATTAATGCCAAGACAGTTGAACTGATTATCCAGTATCCAGAAGTTAAGTAATGGAGCCTTATCTAAATCTTGTGTAGTCCTCAGTCAGAAATGGCTTTGGCTGCAGTTGAAGACAGAGTGTTTTTGGTTACCCAGAGGGGAGTCACTGGCAGGACAAAGAGAGAGACATGATGGAACAGGAGATTATGAGATACCCGTTTGAAAGCATTTTAGAATGGAGTGATCACACGTGCAAGTTATTGCTTGTTTTTCCTCAGCTGCATTTCTCAGGCCATTTTAAGACTTTGCTTTTATATTGCTGCTTGAGATTTATTGGGCAAATCTTTTTCCTGCTTTCCAAAGCCAGAAACTGAGTTGATTTGCATTCTCTGCACTGCCTAAAGAACAGAATCCTATTAGATGCATTTTTTGCATCATGATGGCTTAACTTAGCTTCTCTCTAATTAGCTTTTGAGCTACTAAACACTTCTTGTAGTATTACCAGAAAAGTGATAGTGCAGATCAGTCGTGGACAACATCAGTTGGCAAAAGCAATCTTTGCAGACTACAGACTCCTTTGAAGCTGAAACCTGCCAAGAGCTGTGCTGTCTCATGGGTAGTGCATGTGTCTGAGCAGGCCTGCCTTAAAATGTGTGTTGTGGTGCAAGGGTCTCCAGCCTGATGGAAACAAATTGGTAGATCCTTAAAGTGCCTGACAAACTACCTGAAGGCTGTAGTTTGAATAGGTTTAGTGGCATTCCCAGCCTCTGCTGTTATCTGAGAAGTCACCAGGAGAAAAGGAGCTTTTAATCAGCCCAGGTGTGTGCCCATGTTGTGGCTGTGATGCAGAAGACTGCGAAGGCCACCATCTGTATGCACCCCTCTGCAAAGTTGCCCAGTACCAACTGGGCAACCACTCCAGAGAATCCTTCCCTACCGCTTTTCTCCGCTGTACAATATCCTAGTATGGGGTCCTCTTGTTCTGGGCCACAAGAAGCTTTCAGTAGGTACCCAGGAGATCAGGAGACTGGTCACCTCTCCTTAACCTGAGAAGGCTCCAGTAGCAACTTTTAGGACAAGGGCTTAGGACCTACTAGAAGGTGGTGGTGGCCTTTCTGACTCCTTTACTACATGCTTTGCAAATTACAGCTGTTCTGCTCCCACATTCCCCCAGCTGAATGAGGTATGGATGGGATTTCTCACAGTTTATGTCTGGTGTTGGAGGTCATGGCTTCTAGAGCTTTTACTTAGATGAACACATGAAACTGGCTGTTGCTCTACAGGCTGGTTGTACAGCTGTTTCCAAGCAGTGGGTGCAGCTGCTTTAAGTGATGGGAAGAAAGAGGAAGGGGGAGTTTGGTAAGGTGCACATCAAATAGATTATTGGCAAACATAATTAAAAATACATGTGTGATTACTCCTCTTTTTCCCTTTTTTTTAACCATCCCCTGCATTACCTCTGGCATTTTTAGGCAATAGATAATATAACTGAGAGGACTCCTGGGCACAAGCAGTGAACAGCAGTGATTTATCTCAGTCCATTATGAGACAGCAGAATTTACCTCTAGCTACAGCCACCCTTCCATGTTTGCCCCCTCATCTGCATAAGTAATTGGCAGCTTGTTAATGAATCATTAGGAATGCTGAAAACTGTGGGATTAAAACATGTTCAGTGGAGCAGAGATGAGGGGTAGGGGGGAAAAGGCCTCTGTCCCTGCTTGCAAATTACACTGCTTGAATCAATGTGATTCAGAATTACAGGTAATAAAGCAACTAGATTGTTAAATGAAGTAAGGAAAAACAATGTCATGGCAGGCGTTATTTTTAGACTCATGTTTAAACACAGTATGTGCATCTAGGGGGAACAAACAGTCCCTTGCCAAACAGTCCTACTGACAGCAGGAAGCTCTCACCCTTTTCTCAGTTTCACATTAACCCTGGCTGGTCAGTCTTTCCTGTTCCTAAGCAAGTCCATATGGCTCCTTACATCACCTCATGGCAGGGACATTTTGTTCCTTTCCTCATTCTCTCTGGGCAAATCAAATCTTCTGTCCTCTGGCAGCAGGAAACCAGCAGTTCCTCTTCTTTGGGCAAGGCTGGGACACCTAGTGCAGCTCCATGTATATAGCAGAAATGACTCCAAATTGCTTTGTGCATTATGTAAAGCTCCAAAATCCCTTGAAAATTGCTGTGAGATGTCTTCAGGCACTGGCATGCAGAGAGGTGGGCACCCTTTTGATGTGGTACTGCCAGGGCCTGCAATGAAGGAGATAGTTGATGTAGCCAGTGAGAACTGGGAGAGGATCATGTCTGCTGTTCCCAGAGAGTGGAGCGCGGTGAGGACACAATCAGTCAAGTAAGTTGAAAAGTTTTATGGAAGCTTTTTGTTGTTTGCTGACTGTGTTTGAGCTCACATTCAGCTCTGGCTATGACAACAGCCTCCTCAAAGGCATGAGAGGTGAAGGTAAGGACAGGACTATGATGGCTTTAGAATCACTTAGAAGAGGCTCAGCCTGGGGCTGGTACAGCCATAATGCATGATGCCTTTCAGTCAGGGGAACACCTTAGGAATTTTTGTAGTACAGGGTAATTCTGGCAATAGTACAGTCTCAGATATAGCAAACACCATTCTTTCTGGATAAGCTGAAAGGAAATTACAGATAAAGCACTTAGGAATCGCATCCCGTCAAAATTTGCAGTTAAATTCAGCCACCACTGATCTAAACTACTTGTGTACTTAGACAGTTAGTAAGGTGACAGTTAAAACTATGAAGCCTAGGATAGCTAAGTTTCAGCAAAGCTCAGCTCTGTCTGGCATATCAAAGTTAATCCCTCTACTTTGCAAAAGGTGCCCAGGAATCTGTCAGGACTCCCAGAGATGAGATACTGGCGCATCTGATAGCAGAACATCTCCCAGTGCCCTGGATCCAGGTTGAAGACAGGGAAAGAGTGTCTCCTTCTGGATCCCCAGCCAAGGGCATGTGCTGCCCTTTGCATTGCCCCTGAGAAGCCACCTTCTTATGTCCCAACCTGAACTGACAAACATTTACTCATAAAAATGCGATCTACAGCAGTTTTGTTTATTGTTTGTTCTTCTCCAAGAGCTCAACTTAGCCAAACAGAGCAGCTTTTCCTGCTTCTTGCTTTCATTGCTTTTTTTTTCTTTGCCCTTGCATTCTCTTGGGTGACCCAGCCACCTGTGGCTCTTATTCATGCAAGGCTGTCCAGAACTGCTAAATTACAGCACATCCTGCCCTCAAGGAATCAGTGTGTCCTGATGGGAACATACATCTGGCTGCTGGGGGAAGGCTCAGAGCTAAGTATCTTCCCGGGATCACCCAGCTCCCAATGCTGAGGTCTAAAGGACGTGTGTTCTGGTGCAGCCCCGCTTGGGATGACAACCAGGTCTGCAAGTAAAGGAGATCCCAGGTCATCCTTACCTATAGCAGCAGAAATGGAGATGGCAATCAGAGAGTGTGTGTCTTATCACTAGGCTGAGTGGATTGAGTGCTGAGTTGGATTTTCCTGGAGAGGAATGGTGCCAAGGTCTCCTCTACTGCTACAGGATTCTGTACAAACTCAAATGTTTCCACTTCCTGCACATAAATGGGAAGCTCAAATAATATTTCACCATACAAAGATACCTACAGTGGTTCTTGTGACCTTCCCAAGTCAGGAGGAGACCCTCCACCAAGTATGCCAGGAACAGGAAGAAAGGTATGAAATGATCTTGGAAAGCAAATGTCAAATGACGAAAAAAAACAAAAGCACTATTTTTTTTTCAATTTTATTTCAACATAGAGGAAGAAACCGCACAAAAAGAAAAATAAAACACAGCTTAAGAGTATGGCAGACACCAAATCCCATTCTTAGCTGAGATCCATGAGGAAGCCTTCAGCTGTGTGAGCATAGAGCAAATGCCTCAGTAGTTTAGTTAGTTGCTCTAAATGTGATTTTGGGCTACAGCCCTGATGGTAGTATATGAACTAGCAGGGGGAAAACATGTCTTTCTACCAAAAGCTGCCTTTAATTTGTTAGTGTCTGTATTTCCCCTAGTCCTAAGTTCTCATGAAGGTTTTTCAGTCCTATTCTGGTTTTGATTCCACTGTAGCTGTTAGTAGCTCTGTTAGTGTCTGAAACTCTGGATATACTGCACAGTCTTTTCTGAACACTGCCGCTCCACTACCTGCTGCTGTACTGTCAAACTCTCTGGGGATAACATGTCATCTTTTCCCTTCCTAATCAGCTGGATGCCATTCAGAAAGCTGGGACAAGGAGAATTTCCCCCCCAGACACCAGCTTTCCTTGGCAGTAGACAAACCTCAAGACTTATAATACTACTTGTACATAGTACTTATATAGCTTTACATCCTCAAAGTGCTGTACTAGCATTAAGTAATTATCTCTCTCCCTAATGGCCATTAACTCCGGCCTTTCATGAACCTCCCCCAACTCCCTGAGGTTCATATCTAACACAGCAATAAACTGTTCAGAGGGAGTGGCTGGCTATGTGCAAGTCTGTGGGCTTGGATATGTAATGAGGCTTCAGAGCAGAGGCCAGGTGCCCTGGAGTATCAGAAACATGTGGCTGTAGACTAGGTCATGCACTTGGGAACATCCATTAGAAAGGGATGGAAATGAGTAGGCGATACTGCAATCTTGAAATAGAGAATGAAGAAAACTTTGGCCACTCAGAGGATGAGCACTGATTGTGCTATTTATTACCAGGATAGCACTGTGAAAGGAAAGAGCAAAGCAGTGGGTCTAACATGTCAATATGGCCATGGGGAGTTGATCTAGGGAGAGAAAGCTAGAGAGCTAAAATGTCAAGCAAAGCTAGGCAGCCATGGCAATGGGATAAAGAGGCCAGTCTGCAGGTCTATGAAGCATTAAAATAACAAGGAGAAAGGATGAGCTTGGCAGCATCATAGGATTTAAAGAGAGGAACAGAAGAGGTTTTACTTGTCTAATTTGCTTGCAAGCAAAGCCCTCTTGCAGGTTATAGAGTGTCTCCAGGGGAGATGTTGCCATGCCACTGTTTCAGGATATTTTACTCTTAAGGACCATTACAAGATGAGCCTACATGATGGGTGGGCTTCCTCATACCTGGATCCCAGAGAAATGGAGAAGATCGGGGTGGGAACACGACATTACTGTTTTAGAGAAGTCTCAGAAGTAGCATGCTTGTAACAAACACCAGTCCTGCATGGTCACTAATTTCTGAAACCTGCCAGGCCTAGCTCTGAGCAAACAGAGATTTGACTAAAACAAGCTTTCACCTTCTCCCTAAAGACATGATAATGATTCTTTCCAAAGCCAAGGACATGCCCTGTAAACTGGTTTTGAAAAATAAAAAGAACATGTTTTTTTCAGCCTGATTTAATGGTATCATTTTGCTTTTATGCTTCTGGAAATGGCTGGTCCTGTAAAACAAGTATGTAGCTGTGGGAATCACATGCAAGTCTACAGTGGCATAACACAGCTCATAGCCACTACATGTTATGCAAAGGATTTCTGTCACCTTGGACACACTCTGCTTCCTGTGGCATCAGTAGCACAATCCCTCTCTGCTCAACTCTAAATCATTTTGCTACATCAGCAAATAACAGGCTATGGCTGACTGCAGACCAGGAAGACTTGACTCGGCATTCACTTGCTACACAGCTTCAGATCAGGGCCTTGCCCTGCCTTCCTGTATCTGCTTTCTCATCTGTGAAATGGGAATTTTAATCCTAATCAGTTTGCAAGGGAAGCAGTAAGGGATAGTCAAAGGCGATTCTTTAAAATTTAATAGTCAGCCTTATGTGTTAGGCTAGACATTGAAGTGGTTTTATGGAAGAGTTTAATTGATGCCTGTTCTGTTTGTAGCTAGTTAGTGCAAGGCTTAACATTTGCTCTCAAATGTTTGAGATGAAAAGGATACCTCTGCAAGGAACACCTTCTTATCTCTGAGTGTAGCTGGGTCACGTTTTGGGACCACACATTTCTGAGCATTGTTTGTTTGTTTCTTTATTTGTTTCTCAAATTAATTTGAATATTAAGTATTACCAGATTAATTTTTAGTAAAAGCTATGTCTCACATGACATACACGGCTGGGAGGAATGCTAAACCAAGGTTGTGTCATCAACAACTGTTGAATGTCTATGTCACTTTGCTGGCATTTCTTCACCAAGATGTGTCTAGAGCAGACCAAATACTTCAACTTTCTTTTAGCTTACTAGAACTGGCTTCTCTGCAATGCTTTCAGGGCCGGATCCTGAGGTGGTGTAAATGAGGGTCCTCCCATTTGAGCAGTACTGATGTGATACTGCCTGCGTAAGCCAAGGACTTGTTTCATGTATTATGAACTGCTGTAAGACCTGTTCTAAAGAGAGCTAACTGTGCTCACTACATTGTACTACCTGTAATCACAAATGATCCAGCAAGATTCAGGATATTGCAAATGTAGAGAGCTTTGCAATAAGTAATCATTTTGAGATTGTTGAAAACTGAAGAGTTAGCGCTACTTAAAGAAGAATAAAATAAGCATTAGCACAAAACAGTTTTTGCAGCAATCAAGTTTGATGTATGTCCTGTTCTGCTGATAATGTTCCCTCAGAGCCCTTCATAAGAAGGGAAAGCAACTTGTAAAAGCTGGGAACGAAGGAAAGAGCTAAAATTGCAGCCAAGGTTTCAAAGGAACAAACAAAGAAAAGCATATTTCCATTTCCATTATGGCAGAACATTCTTGGGAGTTCAGAGCACCAAGCTTAGAACATGCCAACCAAGCTATCTCTAAACAGGAGGTGTAGAGCTGCAGTGATCTTTTTATCTTCATGCATCTGCTCTTAGGAGAGAAAGATCTTCCTGAGACTTTTAAAACTTTTTTTTGAGGTAGAGTCTCTTTCAGAGTAATGGAAAGGACTGGTGTGGAGCCCTCCAAGTACAACACTGAAAATTGGAGTCCAAATTCCATAAAACCCCAGAGAAGTCTGAACCCCTCCATGCAAAAACCCAGCTGAGCCTCCTACCAGTTTTGCACTCCATTCCAGCACACCTCCCTCTTGCTTCCAAGCACTGCAGTGCCTCTGTACTGACCCTTCCCCACTCCAGTTCTGCTTTAATCAGTCAAAGAAACCTGTGGAAAAACTGGCAGCTCATGGGAAAGCTTTTGTTTGTACAAGGAATGTTTTCATCTGAGTGAGCACAACAATCTCATTATTTTGAACACCACACATATGCTCGAATCCTAGACAGCAAATACCTTCTCCCCTCATCCTTCATGGGACCAGAGAGATTTCTGCCTGTTTGATTCAGTTGCAGTGCTACAAAGTTATTAGCTCTTGCTTTTTTGGTGTCTGTAATGAGACAAACAGTCTTCCAAGCAGCACCACAAAAGCACTTTTTCTCATCACCACTAAAACCTCGGACACTTTACCCTCAGCAGAAGCGAGTGCTGGAGACTTGCAGCCCTGCTGCTTCCAGCACTGGCTGGTCGTAGCAATTAGCTGGTTCCCCACACATGGAGCTTCTTATGTAGAAGGACAGAACAGAGAAAAACTTGTCCTGCTCAGAGACACTTATTTAGGAAGCTCTAGTGAATCCGAACGTAAATCCATCTACTTTGGAACTGTTTGCATGTATCCTGCAGGCCTCCTGTATACCTGCTGAATTCCTGTGCTGATCCTTACTGAGAAAGTGCCTTTACCTGACTTTGCATACCCCTATTTTATACACCCCCAGACTCTTCCATTTCCAAACTCTCCAAAGGGGTGTGCTTTCTCTCCTCCATTAAATGCTAGGCATATCTCTGCCTCTAAAAGCCTGTTCTTTACCAACAATGGTGGGATCCTGCAGTCATTTACATACTCAAAGCACTCTTTGAAAAGTCCTGTAGCACAACTTTATGAACACAAAACCTTTCATACAATTAGGTGATGCACAGATGCCTGTGCATGACTTTTTAGAAAACCTTTCTGAAGAGGGACAGACCTCACACTGCATTTCTGGTGGTTGTCTCAGAGCAGCAAGGCCCTGAAATGCTTTGCCAAACAGTTTCTTTGAATCTGGGTTTACCTGACTGTAGGGCTGGAATATGTTCTTGGCATTTTGCATTTGATTTCTTTACAAGCCCATTTTGGGCAGAGAGGACTTGATTTGTCTTGATACATTTCAATCTCTATCCATCATGACAACCAGGTGGGGTTGGTGGGTAAGCCCATGAGTGGTTTGGGAGACATTAGCCAGCCCAGCTGTTTGGAACAGCTCCTTGTTGCTATAGCTCACAGGGAGGCCCTGAGTTTTTCCGTATCATGTCAGGGCTGACCCTTTTCTCAGGAGTCTCGCCATTCAGATTTCCTTGTGCCTTTGCCCTTACCCAGGTTGGAGGACACACCATGCTGCCTATCCGCTGGATGCCTCCAGAAAGCATCATGTACAGGAAGTTCACAACAGAGAGTGACGTCTGGAGCTTCGGGGTGATCCTCTGGGAGATCTTCACCTATGGGAAGCAGCCCTGGTTCCAGCTCTCAAACACAGAGGTACTACAAGGCTGAGACATCTTAACAGAAAACTGTACTTTTTTGCCATCTCTCTAGGTTGTTTGCAAAGCAGTTTGTACATGGGTGGTCTCCTTGGCATTCTCATAGTGAAGCTATTTAATTGCTCAGGGAAAACTGAGGCATGCAGGAATCAAAGGGCTCTTCAAAAGCCATCCTCAACCTCTCCCTGCTAAGTTGCTGACATATCTCTGTCATATCTGATAAACTCTCGGGGTTGAGAGTTTTCTGGGGCTGCCAGAACTGGGGATACCCAGATTGATTACTGTGATCTAAGTTACTGTCATGCCCTGAATTTCCTCTTCTTTCTCCTTTTGTAGCTGAGGCTCTAACTGCAGTCTCCATTTTGTGAGAGATTGTTTTAAGCCAGTTATATTGCATGTGACACATTTCTATGGGGCTTTTTGCCATCGGGATATCTGTTGTGTGGTTTGCCCCAGTTCACTGAGGATGGAACCCAAGGTGGTGGCTTGTCCTTCTTATTTCTTTGATATCAAAAGTTGCAGCCCACAAGTATGGGGATACACTGTAAAAAGCTTGAGGGAAGGCTGGTTGGGATTAGCAAGGTGTCAGTGGAGAGGTTTGAGGCACATCAGCAGAAATGCATTGGAAGATTTTTACTCAGAATAGCAGGAGGTATTATAGAAGAGGAAAAAGATGCATTGACATAGCAGTGTGTGGGAACCTTGCACATTTTTATCCTACTGTGTATCTAATGGATTTCAGAAATTTCACCTTTTGTAATGAGAAATGTGCATTTTCTGCTTTCTGGATACAGATCCCTTAATTAAGTGAGTTGCAGAGATGGCAAATCCAAGGTGTTGCTTTACAGCTCTAATACTTGCCCATTCGTGTGCTCAATGGGGCCTGACTGTATATCCCAAAGTAGCACACGCAAACATTTTAGAGACACAAACAATGGAATCGACAGCGACAGAAGTTATTTGTCACGCTATTTAATGAGCTGCTCTTGCATTTCCCTTTGAGAATAAATACAAACACACACAAATGAGCACATGTAGCTTGTACATTGGTGATAGGCACACAGGAATGTGACAGATCCACTGTGCCCATGCCTTCTGCCTCAGTTTCCTTTGCAGGGCAGTAGGACTGAGAATAATCACCCTTAATATTGAGGGGAAGTCTGGTTAAAATCTGAAGAGATGCTGTTGTATTGGTCTGCTACCATCCCTGGGATAAAATCTCATCCTTCTTTTGTGGCGGAACATTCCTCTTTTGTGGCTGCCTACACTGTTTATCCTATTGCTATATCCACTTTTTTGATTGCTGAGGGCTCCCACCCCAGACCACAATATCCTGGTGGGCCGGAACCATATATTTTCTCCTCTGGCTTGTTTTTCACAATTTGTGGAGAGATGGGCAGAACCTGTGTGGCTGCAGAGGACTGACACCTCCATGAGCTCCTGGATAGTGTGGTGTCAGGGCAAGTCCCTGTGGCAGCCTGGCTGCAGTGGCAGAGCCCCATGGAGAGGCAGGTTAATGAGCCTGTGCCAAGACCCCGGCTGCCAGGACTGGACCATGAGCAAGCACCAGGCTGTTTGAGCATTGCTGCTGCTGGGTGTCAGCATCAGCAAGGATGGAATGCCCACTCCCTCCTGTGCCATCTGCATGGTCCCACACCCCCTGGTCATTTTCAGCAGATTTTTTCAAGGCTGGAAGAGACCCTGTCTGAGCAGAGGAACAAGTTGGGCACCACTCAGCCAGTCAATTAGCTTCTGTCTCTGCCCTTCCTTCACCCTGGAGAGAAAGGGCCTACCACAGGGCTCCTGTGTGTGTCCAGGATGTCGTGTTCAGAAGCCATAACTCACCTCTTCCCACAAGACTGCAGCCAGCAGCTCTATGGCAATGCAGGCTTCTCTGCATATTGTGTCTTCCTCGCTTTGCTTTCTGCAGGTTCTAATCTCTCCCTTTTGTATCTATATGCAAACAGCAAAGCGATAAGTATCCCTTGAGCTCTGCTGCGGGATCATTACTATTCATAAATAATATATTCCAAACACCCCTTGCTGGGTGGCTTCCCTCAGCACAGTGTTTGGGGCTGGTGTTTATCTGCAGAGTGTGGCAGGTCACTTGTATACTGCAATGCTGGGACTCATCAACCCCGAGCAAGGAGGCCAGACAGTAATAGCAGCTCTCTGACAAAGCACCCCTTCCCCTTGCATGCATCCTGTAAGCAAAACACAAACACACATTTAGGCATCCTTCTGAAGAGACTTTAATGTTATCCAAGAGCTCACATTTTTCTCATTAGCAGCATTGACCTGACCCAAAACAGTGTGATAGCACTGCAATTTTTTTTTTCTCCACCACAGATGTGATTTGACATGGATTTTCATTCTTTTAGTTGCTTTTCTGTGTCAAAGCTGCCCTTGGAGAAGTATATAGGAAAAGATGCTCTGAACTCTTCCTTGTAAAACTCTCCTGGGCTTTGTAATGGGAAAGACTCTGGGTTTTCACAAGGAAAATACAATTTCAGCTGTGCTAAATATTACTTTGGGGATTTAAAAGCTATTTTTCCTTCTTCATTTAGCAGGAAAAACTGACATCATAAATTAAAACCATTTCGTTTGCTTCTGACCTCCTGTTTGGAGAGGGCAGTGAGGTAGGTAGGTGTCAAATGGGGAAGGTTTTTGGGATCTGAAAGACTGCAGCTGGAGACAAACTTTTCACTGTAAAATTATCATTAACAACACACAAACAGGTGAGCATTGAGGATCTGCAGACCTCTTGACTTCTCAGTGCTCTCATTCACTAAATGGTACCACATCAGGCAAGCAGTAGCTGGGACTGGACATCCTCCAGGAACTGCTCAGATGGTGTTCAATATCTGTTTTCTTTCTTTTAGGTAATTGAGTGCATTACCCAAGGCCGAGTTTTGGAAAGGCCTCGAGTTTGCCCCAAGGAAGTTTACGACATTATGTTGGGCTGCTGGCAGAGAGAACCTCAGCAACGGCTCAACATCAAGGAGATCTACAAGATCCTTCATGCTCTGGGCAAGGCCACACCAATCTACCTGGACATCCTTGGCTAGCAGTGGCCACTTGTTGGAAGTCCCTGCTCCTTCCTTCTGTCCTTCCTTCCCTCTCCCCCTCCCAAGTCCTTTGCCCCTCAGCTCCCAAGCAAACATCTTCATATAAACTCAAGTGCCTGCTACACATACAACACTGAAAAAAAAAAGCAAAACAAAAAGCAAACCAACAAAAATCCCAGAGAACAACAACCTGTAAGGCAGTTTGGCTTACATATATTTATAGATATCTCTCTCTGTGTAACTTCCACACCAATACAGAAAGAAGCTGCTGTTACAGAAAATTCTAAGACTTAAAAAAAAAAAAAAAGAAACAAAAAGGGAGAAAAAGTACTTAAAATATATATATATAATTAAACAAAAAAAGAAAGGAGAAGGTATCTTTCCCCTAAGCAATGAAGCAGTGAATTGTAACCCTGCTGTAAGTATGGTTTGGGCTGCTGGGCAGGGCTCTAGACTGACTATGGCAGCAATGCCATCCTGGGTAGGAGCCCCAGGAAGAAAGGCTTGCCCTGGTTGTATGATATGCACTGAATGTGTCAAATCAGTCCTCCCTTTTTGTCCTTGCCTCCCTCTGTCCTTTCCAGCCCTCAGACGACGGGCACAAAGCCAGGGCAGTGCCCCTGAATGAACTCTCTTTTACCAAGCCCTTCCCTCCCTTCCTCTCAGTCCCTCCCCATCCCTCTCTGCCTTCCTTTCTTTTTCCTCCCTTCAACATTTCAGGACAATTTTTCTAATTTGCTGATTCTTAAATGTATAGACTCAAGGCTTTCGAACACACAGTCAAAGGATTGTGGCACCTACGGGTAAAACACACACCGGGAACCAGCTGCCCTCCTGCAGACTGCAAGCTGGCCTGGCCCAGACCTCCCTCTGCCCTGTGCTGGCTGCTGCCAGTGCTGGGAGAGCAGCGGGACCAAAGCAGCTGCACGTGGGACGAGGGT
Organism: Neodrepanis coruscans; assembly: GCA_013400695.1. Classification (NCBI taxonomy): domain Eukaryota; kingdom Metazoa; phylum Chordata; class Aves; order Passeriformes; family Philepittidae; genus Neodrepanis; species Neodrepanis coruscans. The sequence continues at coordinate 20,159 of VYZS01052451.1, read as the reverse complement.
GGGTCCTGGAGACCTGATCCTGAATCATCCCCAATCCATTTCAGTGTGTGAGACAGGAGTGCTGTTTACCAAGGGCATCCAGCGCAGGGGTCACTTTGGGAGGAACAACCTCACTCCACCCCACCTTTCATGGTTGCTACCAACCATGGGGTTGTTCCCGCTCCCTCAGCTGTCTGCCCCAGGGCCAAACTGGTCCTTGGTGTAAACGTTTAGTGAGAAGGGTTGGATCTCTGCTCCCCTCATGGGAGAAAGGCTACAGGGTGCGGACAGCTGGGACTATGCCTGCAGCCAGGCTGGGCATGTCTATGGGGTCAGCATATCCCAGCACTCTTCTTCCCCAATCCTCTTCTCTTCCCCATGCCTCTGTCCCATGCCTCAGTCCAAGCCTCAGGCACAAGCCAGCAGGGGACAGGGAGGGGGACAAGGCTTGTGAGATGGCTGGGAACCTATCAACACCTGCCTGCAGCTCCCTTGCCATTCTCCTCACGTCCCCATCCCCTGAAAGGATTGATGCATCTGCCTTTGAGCTGTTGTGAAATGCAGAGGCTGAAGAATAGCTCCACAGGCAGCCCCGGGAGGAGGGGGAAAGGAGGGGAAGGTGCCTCCAGGAGCAGACGGCTCAGCGGATGGCCGCAGTGGCCAGCCTTGCATCTCAATGAGGAGAAAGGCCTGACAGGCAGCAACAGGGGGTGATGGGGACAGCGAGGGAGAGACAGCAGCATCCTCCCTATGGCCCATCTCCCTGGAGCAGGAAATAATCCTGACCTGGGGAAACACTGAGTTAGACACTGAATCCTGCCTGTCCAGACTGGGCTGAGAATATAAAACCTTTCTGGGTCTTTTTTTCATGTGGCTAATGGAGGATTAGGGAGAACCTCAGTTTGACAGCTGCTCTCAGGAGATGGTGAGCGGGTGGCACAGGCATTGTCGAAGCAATTTTGAGAAGGCAACAACTGCTGGCACAAAAATAGCCTGCTCAGATGTGACACTTGCCTGGAAGGGAATGCAGATGGGAAAGAGGAGACAGAGAAGGGATCTTGGCTCCTTCCCCATGGCCAGGATAGTATTCATGGCCAGGATGCAAGGGGAGATAGGTGACTCTGCTTATGGCTTGCACTGAAAGGGAAGATTTTGCATCCTTTTCTCATCCCTCATGTCTCCTGACAACATACACCTCTCACCCATGGCTCTGGCATGACCTGTCATGGTTTCAGACAGAAGCAGAGGGCATTGCTATAAGGAGGATTGTGGTGGCAACAGTGGCCAGGGGATTATTCTGTGCTTGTGAAATAAGCAGTGCAAGCCTGGGGTAACCAGGTGGGAGTAGGGACCTCATCTTCCTCTGCATGTTAGAGAGATCTGGGCTAGTGGGACAGACTTGTGGCAATGGAGACTGGACAGACTGCTACTGAACAGGCACCAGCTGCTCACAGCGTAGACTCCAAAAATGGCATTGTTGTGGACAAGGCAGTGGACCAGCACCAGTAGTCTACATATAAGAACAGTGTACAATACCACCCCTCCATAGCAATATCTTGCTCCTTTGGGAGAGGAGTTTTCCTCATCTGCCTACTTAGGTACAACTTTTAAAAGGAAAGAGACTGGCTGAAAGGTTGCCTTCCCTGACCTAGCTCCCTTGGTGTGCAAGCTGCTTTGGCTAAAAGGGCTGGAGATCCCACACGGGGAGAAAAAGAAATGGACACAGTTTTGTCCACTTCTCTCTCTCAAGCTCTCATTTCTTTTTATGGCCAATGTCTTAGGCTTCTACACTATCAAATTACCTAGAGACACTGTGTTCCCAATAGATGAGACTCCCTTGTCATCCTTCCTTCCTTCCTTCCTTCCTTTTCCTTCCTTCCTTCCCTGTCTCCCTCCCTCCTTCCTCTGCTCCTCACCACCACCACCCTGTCCCTTCCACCACCTGTTCATACAGTCACAACACCAAGGTGAGCTCAGAAACCAAGCATGATGCCAAGCCTTAATGGTACATGTTTTGGAAGAGATGGTCTATAAGGGGAGTTTATGGGTCCCCAGAAGATGTGAAGTGGCCAAGATCAAGGTTCAGGCTCTGACTGCTTTACTCTTTGCCCCATCATGTGCAGTGACTGCCTCAGAAAAGGGTCCTTTTTTCAAAGTTAATTGTGAAAAATTTCTCAGAAGAGCTGGATAAGGTGCAGTTCTGTGGTGTGACATCTGCCCTGTTGCTGCTGCTTTTGGCCCCTTGGCCACGTTGGATGGAAGTTTGTTGGGGGGAAGCAGGAGATTATTTTATGCTTGAAGATATGATGGAAACTGCTCCATTCCTTTTTGGCAAGACAGGTTGGTAGAGGAAGAGGAAAAGCAGCTGTGCTGCATTCCTGGTGAACATCCTAATACATCATTTCCAGAAGTACTTTCCAGGGAGCAGAAGTGGAGCTTCCCACCATCATGGGTGATGCTGATCTTCCCTGTAGAAAAATGGGCTCTGGGGTGACCTCACTGTATGTGAGAGGTGGAAGAAGTGCAGATTTGGGGCAAAACTCTAATGGAGTACCAACATCTGAGTGTTTAGAGTCAAAGAGAAATTAGTTCATGCTGCTTCTCTATTTCTAGGAGACATACTTCCCAATGCCCTGCCTCTACTAAGAGCAGAGAGCTATTCCTGCTGCCTGGGAACATCAACAGGTCTCACCCAGCTCTGGGAGAAGCCAGGCCTAATTCCCAGAACGTCCAGACAGATGTTCTTACCCTCTTCCATCTGCAGTTTTCTCAAGGGACTTGTGAAAGGGAGGTAGAAGGTACATCAGTCCGAACTCAGCTGAGAAGAGTCCATGGGGTCTTCCTTGACCCAGCTGTGCCCTGCTCTCCAAAAATAAAAATTGTTTGCACCAACTCAGTCACTCAAGTGTGTCACTGAAATGATGCTTTCTTGGAGGCGAAGGTGCTATTTGGGTGCATGGCGCAGATGGAGATTGTGTACTAGGGCTGCAATCTGTGGGTGGTAAATGTAGCTCCAGCCTCAGAGTCTCATAAGGGACTTGCCTTCTCCAGCCTTTACTTTTCTTTCCGCTCTGGTCTGTCAAGTTTCAAGAAAAAAGCTGAAATGTGGCAAAGGGAAGAATGTAATGATCTGCCAGACTGAAGGTCCATCCTGTCTCCTGCAAAGCTTGCCCATCTGGTCTTTTCAAATGTCCCTCAATGCATGTATACTGAGGGTGAAAAAGTCTAAGCTGCCTCATTTCAGGCCTGTCCTTGAATCTGCAGTGTGCTGAATTGCAGACAGGTGTTACTGGGACCTGTGCTCCATGGAAAACCGTGAAAACTCTGGAATGCCTTTAGAGAGGCTGCTTGCTTGAGAGATATCATTAGCTTTGAGCTGTTTGCTTGTCCTAGAAGTGGGTGGAACAAGGTGAGAAAATATGTGGGGAAATAAAAGAGCCAGAGAAAGGGAAAGGTGGGTTTTAGAAGGCAAGTAAGTATCTTGGATTGGGAAATTGGAACAAATTTGTGTGGTGTAGAATTTTAAGTATCACAGTGGGTACAAGCAAAACCAAAGGAAAATAGCAACCTACTGGAGATCCAGGAAAAGCTAGTTATAATGCTGGGCAAATACTGGTTTGAAGGGAAAGCAGAAACCAATAAAATCAAGGGACCGTTTGTGCAGGAGGAAAACAAAATCACTTGAGTTTGTGCTTTTCCGTGATTTTTTTTTCTTGAAAGGAAAATGCAGCTAAAAGAAGGTCTGAAAAGTTATGCTAGTTCAGGAGTATAGATAGATGTGTAATGCTAGATGACGTGTTTCCTGTCATGTGAAAGGCTCTTATTTCCCAGAACGCAAATGTATAGGTTTTCTTGAATTCATGATATAGGTTGAAGAATGTAGATGTGGGCCATGAGAAGCCTCAAAAGCCATAGGTAGTTCTGAACACTTGCTTAGTTCTGAACACATTCATGTACCAGTCTCTGTGGAGACAGTATTTTGTTCAGTGTGTCATCTTGAAAAGTTTTTTTAAATCTTTCTCATTTCCTCCCTCCCCAGGGAGTATCTACATCCTTTCCTGATCTGGCCAGGAATCAGCTGAACGACTACAGCCATGACTCATACCCAATGTTTTTTACAGCTCTAGGTGTTCTCTGGTTGTAAGTCAATGATGAGGATAAGTAAGGGGGATAAATGAGATCCTGGCTGTGATACCATGCTGTGATGGCTCCTCTGATAGCTGGAAGGCTCTGGGCATCAACAGAGCTCCTTTGCTATGACACTCACAGGCACAGGCATGTCTTGGCACAATGCAAAAGGCTTGTTCCCCATCCACATGCAGTGGATTTCTGATGGATGGTGGGGTCATGGAGACTTGTCAAAACAGTGCTGTCTACAAATGACTACCAAAAATAGAAAAAGAGAAAATTGCCCTCTCAGGACTGCTTTCCAGGAGTGGGCAGACTTGCTTAACTATAAGGTATCTTCTCCACTTCCACACCAAATCATCTTTTGCATCAGTACCCATTTTATATTAAGTAACTGCTAAGTCCTAAAAATTCTTTTCCCTTTGCCACTCTCCTTGCAAGCAGGAATACTGAGTTTTAAGCCTGAGAAAATAGGTGTTTTCAAAACATCTGTTCTGACTGGCAGTGCCACAAATGACACAGGCAGAGATGTCAGTTGCTGCTCTGAGAGGAATGGAAGAGCATTCCATCTCTCTTATGCCTCTTATTCCTTTACAGTACACCACTGAGCCATGAAACAGCTCCCTGAGAGGAGTGATTGGAATCTTATTCCTTGTAACTTTGAAAAACTGAACTGAGGAAAGAGATAAGAGACCAAAGAGAAGGAAGGACAAAATATTCCAGCGTTTTTCAAGGGTTAAGTGAGCTAACAGGTTGTTTTCATCTCGGTGGCTTGAGTTTCTCACAGACTCAATCTGATGCTTTTCAGATTAAAGAAATGACCATTGGTTCCTCCTCCTTTCTGCTAGTCCCGCAATTTTAGCATCTCTCCAAGGGGAAAGGGGACACAACAAATCTAACCACACACTGTCACACTGACCTCACACTGTCAGGAGTCCTCCATAGGAACTGATCTGTCCAGCACAAGTGACTGATCCCACAGCTGAAAACTGGAACAGTTGTTCTGAGGGGAAGTTTAACTGCTGAACTGCTGGCTGCTTAGGACAAGGTCTCAGCAGGGAAGGACCGAAGTACCTCTAAAGAAAATCATAGCTCTTGGAGGTCCAAATGTCTTCTTGCATGCTTTCTCTCACTCTCTGCTGGCTTCCAGCCTCCCACTTTTTGCTGCTTGATACTCACATAGTGGAATTTCTGCATTCCCTCCCTTTACAAAACACAGAGAGTTGGTGAAGTTGTTTGATTTTGATGTGGTAGGTGAGATAAGATTTCTCCCCCCATGCCCTCTTCTTTTTCTCACTGTGTAGCTCCTGTCCTTGCAGTTCTCAGGACTTGACTAGTAGAGTTTTTAAATGAAGTGAAAGTCTTAATGTGAGGTGAATCCCAAGAGCACAAACAGTTTGGACTTCAAACAGTGAGAAAATTGGCGCCGAATGATTCCGCACACAAAGCAGAAAACTTTCATTTCCTGCAGGCAGGATGGAATTGACTGTTATATTAAGACTTCAGAAGGAGCACTGCCCTGGAGTAATTTCACTGCTGTCAGGCAGTGTTGACATCTAGATTAACCTCTGTGCAGTGAATTTTACAGCAAAGCTCATTGTAATGCATGTGGGGTATCTCCTGTAAATCCCAGCTGAAGCCCACAGTGTCCCACCCTTCTGCACAGGAGGAAGGGTCGGGGAGCAGCTGCTATCATTTTTGACCCCAGTAAAGTGTGACTCTAACCTTATCCAGGACAGTTCTGCTGAAACTGATTTTCTACCAAGCTAGAGTGACAGTAGCTCCAACGTATATATATATAATTTTTTTTTTTTTTTAATTCCCAAAAGAGGTTTACATTGCAAGGCTGAAATTTTTGCAAGTGACAAACAGCTCCCTTCAAGCATCCACCCAGCAATGCAGTCCTAATTAAAAGGCAAGTAGCAATTAGCTGCTTGCACTGATTAACTCCAAGACATACAATCCCCACACACAGTGCTCTGATCAGATGTGATCTAGGACTAAATGGCAGACAAACTCCCAGCTGATGTGAGATGGTGGCATCCAATTCTATCCACCAGCCCCCAGGCACACTATCAACATTGTCTACCAAACCAAAACTGCATGAATGAAAGAAGTTCACACAGTTAACTCAGTGCAACTCAGAGGACATTACAAAAGAAGTCCCTGGACCTCAAGTCCTTTTATCTCTTGCTGTAAGAGTAGGACAAGAAGCAAAATTTCCCAGGTAGGAGTACAACAGCTTCACTTCTGTGTGAGCAGAGAAAATCCTGTCTGTTGTTCTTACGATGCATCTCTGAGATTCACTTTTTGAAAAAAAAAACCACTAGCATCTAAGAAATTAGAAGAAGGGAGGGTTTCTTTGTGTGGGTTCTTTTTTTGCCACACCTTCTTATTCATACACATATATTCAGACTCAGTCATTACTGCTGTTATCTAGAGGAGGTTCTAGATAAGCTATCAGGTGCTGAGCATATCAGCCACTAGCGGTAAGGGCAAAATCTCAATAGTACTTTAAAACCTTTTTCAGAGCCCGCCCATCCTCTCACCCACAGCTCTTCATAGTTGTTTTACCATTATATTTGACAAAGGCTATGGACAGCCTATGAAGAGGGGACATGTCTGTAGTTTCCCTTCATCTTCAGAAGTTGTGGCATTTCTACAATCTGATCCAACAGGAAGATTCCTTCAAATTAGCATTTATTACCCCCAATCAGAATACAGCTGAAAAGGCTACCCAAGGTTATAGAAAAGGTCAAGTTCTTGCTTTGGACTGGAATTTGCTTTGGAAGAAATTTGATGGACCAATTTAACCACCACAGCACATCAAAACCTGGTGGCTTCATTTAAAAAGTAATCAGTATTGTATTTCGCTTTAGACATCCGTGCATTAGTGTTCTGCAAATATGATTTCCTCTTTGTTTGCATTATTGATGCCATAAAATGTCAGACACATTAAAGAAAAAAAAAAGAGGCCAACCTTTGGGGTTTGGAATGATTCTGGCTGAATTGCAGTTGGGTTACTTTTCTTTTTATTTCCCATGGTAGCAATGCACTGTTACTCATTTTGCTATTGCTTTACAAAGAGTTTCTGTAAGTGTATTTATTCAGCCAACCATATTTCAGGAAACACATAACCTCAATATCTTTTGCTATATGTGGCAGTGTGTGTATGTGTGTTGGGGAGAGGAAGGGAGGTGGAGCTTTTTACAAAATCCCTCACATGTCTGGTAGTGTGCTGGCTTTGTGTAACATCTTGTGACTCCTGCTCAGGTGGTTTGATTTAACCTCAAGAACTGACTTCTGTAATCAAGATTTGAGATCTTCTGGTTTTGCACTGCCCAGAATCTGTCATCTGCTTTCACCATTCATCAACCATCTGCTATCCACTGAGGTTCCTAGATGTCTATGCCACAGAGATTACATAGCACTTGATTCTCAGATATGTGGTAGAGGAGTTTTAGCACATTCTGATCCAGGACCAACAATGAGTTTGCTGATTTAGCTTGATTCCTACCCAAGGTCTGACTACAGTTCTCAAGACAAACACTATTAGCTGCTCAGTGCGTTTTTCACAGACCATTAAGAGTACAGGCCTTGGTGGCTGTATGCGCTCTGCCTCACCTCTCTGTGATGAATGCAGATCCATTTTTCAATGTTCCTGTGAACTTTTTTGAAGAATGTACTCCATCTTAAAATCTAAAAAATTCTGAAGTATTTTGTCTTCTTCAAAGTGAAAAAATAAGGTGGAAATATCTCCTTTATATAGGGATTTACATCAGTGGTAAAATTTCCTTTCAGCTTTTTCTTTCAGTGACAGGGGGAGAAGAATACAGTGGAGCAGTCTAAGGACAGGCTTCAACTAGGACATAGACTGTAAATCATGATCACATACTAGGCCCTTGTCAGCCTCACACATAAAGAAATGCCCAGCTCCTGGTGAACAGATTCCTCCCCAGCTCTCTTGTTCTTATTCCAGTTCTGATGAATGACATTCAGATGACCTTCAGATCTCCTTTTCTTCACAGGTCCTTCTCAGGGCTACCCAAACAGACCAAAGAAGTGATGACAGGGGCTGAGTGGGTGTGTAATTTGGTGTCTTTCTCTCCCTTATTCGTCAGAGGCAAAGATAGTGAAAGTGACAGAACAGAAAAAATATTTTTACCAGCAGGAGAGATCTGGTTTCATTTTAAACTCCTATATTTAAGATGCTGTACAGCAGTACCTATAAATATGACTTGAAATGTTGAATGAGCACAAGGAGTATATTTGATTTTGTTTTTATGCCTATAATTTCTCTCACCAAGAATTCAGCTGTTACTCAGCTCCCAGCAGGTTGTTCTGATTTCTGGAGAGATGGTTGGGATTGGTTCTGGCTGTGACCTGTTCAAGTCCAGCCTCATTCTTATGTAGCTAGATTGAAACAATAGAAATCAGCAAGAGACTGAATTGTTGTTCCTGTGTAACTAAGCCTTCTTGTGCAACACCAGGCTAAGCCTTGAAGGCGTTGGATACCCACAACTTTGAAGTCAGTAAAGGCTGTAGATACTGAGAGGCACTGAAGGTCGCTATGATTTTAGGAACAGAACAGTAGGAGAGAGAAAGAGAAATGCTACAAGAAAAAAAGCACCAAACATAACATCTGAAAAGACAGTGGTTTGTTTATAAAACAAAACCCACTGCTGTACATGGGTAGACTCAGAATATTCACCCTGGCAACCAAGAACATTGGTCATCAGGACAAGAGCAGCTCTCTATCCTACAAACCTCCTCTAGTTTTTCTCCCTCTCCTGCTAATACCGAAGAAATTCCGGTTATAGCCTTTCTGAAAACTGAAATTAGGAGGTAGTCTTGGGAGAGGATGAGAGAGACCAGACCTTGCTGGATGATCAACAGCTTTATAGCCCAGCAACTTTCAGTAGCAAGTGTGCCTTTTTTTTTTTTTTTTATTTTAAATACAAACCCTATTTGGTGCAATTATTGTTCACAATTAATCTAAAACAGCTCAGTCCCAAAGAATAATAATAAAGATCTCTTGGTGAGATGGAGGTTTTATCGGACGGACAGCCAAGCCATGGGGAGCCTCATCCCTGTGGATCAGCACCGCGGACAGCGGCACCTCCCGCGCCTCTCCCGGCCCGGCGCTCCGGGAACCGCTGGGGGACAAAACCTGCGTCCGGAGGAGGAACTCCACTTGTGAAGGAATCATGCCCAAACTGGTCAGGGCACTGCTGTCTCACCTTTCCTTCTTTTCTCCCTTCCTTTTTTCTATCGTGAAATCATTATCCGGTATCTTGTTTTCTAGTGATGGAGGACGGATGTTTTCAAACACAAAAAAATCATTACAATGCAAGAGAGAACCATTTTACCTTCAGAATTAAACTCAATGCCCTACTTCTTCCTGCACTGGTGTTCCATCTGTGAAAGCCCCTTCTTTCATTTGGATAGTGAAAGGTTCCTATCTTCTCACCATTGGGACAGTTTGACAAATGAAGAGATACTATACTGACAGACCTTTACAAACAGAATAATTATTTTATTGGAAGCATCATGTGATTCAGCTTTGGTCATCAGTTGTATTTACTGTTGGTAAAAGACAAATCTCTTGAAAAATTGCAAGTAAGGGACATATAAATGGCACTGTGGCCACTGAAAGTTATATTCACATCAATACCCCAAAAAAATAATGAAAAAAAGGTCACGTTACTGTTTAGTGGAAACTTCTTGGAATCATAGAATGGTTTGGGGATCTTAGAGATCACCTAGTTCTGACCCCTCTGCTATGGGAAGGGACATGCTCCACCTCACCAGGTTGCTCCAACCTCGCCTTGAAGAATCAGACAAAGATGAAGAGCTATGCAGGGAAGAGCAGCCACCACAGGCAAGGCTCCAAATGGAGAAGCAGTCATATCTCACATAGCAAAAAAGGCACGTATTTCAGTACTCATCTTGCTCCACCTGCATACTCAGGATTTCATCCCACAAGTTTTCCCGAATCATACTAAGGAAGATATATCCTCAAAATAGAGTTGAACATCTCCTAAATCTATTCATCATGGTGAAAAGCTTTTGGACAGGAGCATGCAGCCTTATTACATCCCTGGAAAATTTAATTTGAGGAAGAACTGCCAGAAACTGGGACCAGAAAGTTAAGCTATTGTCCCCATTCAACATATGTTGCTTTGTAGAAGCAGTTTCCTCTGTATCCCACCTCCTACACTCCCAGTTGTAACTGACAGTTACTGCAATGCGACATGTGGATGGACACTCAGTGAGAACTGAGAAGTACCTGAGACACAAGACCTCAAAACTTTTAAGTAATAATACTGAAAATAAGGAATTAAGGCCAGACTTCTGATGCTTGGGGCCATCTGGAAGTCAAAAAGGTTGAGCTTGCTTGGCATGGTAAAGATGATTTAATAAGGGGCTTAGAGAACAAGTGGTGCTAAAGAGAAGGGAGCAAAGAGGTCTAATGGGACACAGGGAGAGGAGGGAAATGGACAAGGACTTGACTCTCAGTGAAAGGTCGGTCAGTGATCACTGGGGTAGTGAAAGTCAGATGTGAAGAAGGACAGCCCTAGTTGGGGAAGAACTACGGATGTGAGGAAGGAGTCACTACAAAATGATGTGTCCTTGTCTAAATGAATCATGAAGGTCTCTCCAAACCTCCAGCCCTGCTGAGCTTCTCCAAGGCCTACATTCTCTGGTCCAAATCTTAAAAATATCCTAGTTTTAACCATGTTTATTTGCTCTCTGACTGCTCTGGTTATAGTACAAGCAGGTCAGATTGTATTAGTTCCTCTCACTCCCCCCTGCTCTGCTCCCACAACCAGCCAATTCCTTGTGTGAAGGAGAATTGGCTTTTTTCCTTTCCTTTTTTTTTTTTTTTTTTTTTCC
>VYZS01052444.1:40454-58251 GCA_013400695.1 Neodrepanis coruscans | reverse complement strand
TTTAGAAGAACTAAATCATCTTTTAAAAGATGGTAAATGGAATATTCTGTCTCTTGCACTGTTATAACTAGTGATGTAGAACTCTAGTTCTGTTTGCCATTATGCCAAAAAAACCCTGCTAACCTAACTAAATCATAACCATTGTGATTGATCTTATGTTTTGATTGAAATTATACTTCAAAGATCAAGATGGTGAACTTAAGTTATGGTTTCTCTGGAAGGTGGAGAGATATGGTCATATAATGCCAAATCCTGCAGCAAGGATGTAATAACTTCTTCCCAGCAGGCTGGGGGCTGGCCAGCTGGAGAGCCACTCTGTTGGAAAGGACCCAGGAGTCCTAGTGGACAATGTAGTGAACATAAGGCAGCAGTGTTCCCTGGCAACATCTAATGCTAAGGGCACACAAAGCTGCATCTGCAAGAGTGCGAGCAGTGGGCCAGGGAAGTAGTAATTTGATAAACGGGAGTCAGTTCAGTGGAAAGCCATCAGAATGGTCAGGGAGTACTCAGGGCCTATTCAGTACATGGCGAGAGAATGTAGCTTGTTCTGCCAGGAGATGATGTGGCTTTGTGGCCAACTAATGGGAGCTTTCCCACAAGATCCCTACAAGATCGTCAGAGCACATTACTAAGCTGCACAGTGAAAGAATGAGACAGTGATCAAGAGTTGAAGCAAGAGGTTCCAACTACATGTGAAGAGAAAAATTTTCAGCATGAGGACAAGCAGCAGTGGAACAGGTTGCCTAGGAAGTCTAGCAATCTCCATTCTTGGAGGTTTTACCCATCTGAGTGGGAAAAGCACTGAGCAACCTGGTTTCAATTCAGCACTGATTCTGCTTTCAGCAGGAGGTTGTGAACTAGACTCCCAAGCTGAGTGATTTTCTGATACTGCATCTCAGAATGTTCTTCAAAGCACTTAAATCCCTGCATGTTTGAACAATGTTTTTACACTTCAAATTATGATATAATGATCTGTGTTTTAGAATATTAGTTCCTTGAAGCATGAGTATTCTAAGATCTTAAAGGTTGTGAAACCATAGTTGTTGGGGTATGTCTGCTTAGACTCTTGTCAAGGACAGTCAGTTGCTTGTGGCATAAAGAAAGCTGTGGTGTTGCACGTGTTTGGTTTGTTGAAAGTGTAACATTTTAAATGGTGCTGCGGGTCACTACTCTTCTGTAAAAGAAGACTGAATTGAATTCCTGTGCCAATGTCTGTGGCATAATTAATTCAAACTTCAAATATTTGTCTATAATAAGCAATCTTGCATTTGTTCAGAGGATGGAGAAGCTAGAGAAAGAGACGAAATCAGACATGACCGGCGCAAAGAGAGACAGCATGACAGAAATCTTTCCCGGGCAGCCCCTGACAAAAGGTGAGTCACAAATAAAAGCTGCTTTATTCTTGCACTGGCACTGGCTTTTCCATTAGGGGAACTGTTACATTGTGCTTTCTTTCTCTTGATGTGCCTGAATTGTACGTGTGGAGATACTTACTGTTACCAAGCACAGTTCATTCATTTATGGAGAAGTATGCAGTACCCTCTTCAAAATGTAGAATTTTCCACATGAACAGGAAAGGCGGTGTTGTGTGTTGGTTTTTTGTGGGTTTTTCTTTAGCAGAACTTCAGTATATTCAGATTTAATTAATGTGTTGACAACAAAGGTTGAAACCTGGATCCTGTAGCTTCAGTGAGACCAGAGTATCAATGGTGCCTCTGTTTCTTGAAGCTATTCATTTGAAATAAGCTTAGATTTATGAAGTAGGCTGAAGTATCTTGTTTGCTGAAGCCAGTGAGATTTCTGAGCACAAATACTTTCTGGAGGCTTAAAATCTCTAGTATCTTAAAATTAGATTGCTTGGCCTTCCCAGAATATAACTACACTGGTTCTTGCAAAAACAGATATGACATTTTAGACCAAGTCAACTTGATGTAAATCACAGATAGTGGAAAGCAAATTTAAATGTCATGCCCAGCTGAACATACCTTTTCTAAATGTTTCCTTCCAGGAGACAAATTTTAAATGTTACCTAGTAAGGAAGGGCAACAGTGAAAATATGGCTCCTGATGTAAATCACTAGCAGCTAATACAGGATCAGATTGTAATTGAGCATGTCAACAGGTATGGTTTACTGAGCTAATAAAAATTTGGATTTTTAATTCAGGTCAAAGCTGCAGAGAAATGAGAACAGAGATATCAGTGAAGTTATTGCCCTAGGGGTACCCAACCCCCGGCCATCCAATGAAATCCAGTACGACCAGCGGCTGTTCAACCAGACCAAGGTAAAATACCTTTTCACAGCTCTGTAGCTTTCTATGGGAGCATCCTCATCCTTCCTTGGTGGGTATGGCTGGACTACTAAAAGGGAGCGGGTTCTCGTGGTTCGTGTGGATACACTCTAAAAGTAGCTCTACATAACTGGTTAGGAAACTATTCCTTTATCCATAGCCTTTGCAAAAAAAAAAAAAATTCAAATGTGTAACTGGATTAAAGTGTTGTAATTTTTCTCACTTGGGAGTGGGGAAATTATTTTGCCTTCAAGCTGCAGCGACCTCATTCTCTTCTACAAATGTACTGACTGAATAGGGAAATCTGCTTTCAGAGAAGAGCAAGTAAATACTTTCTATTCCCATTATTGCTTATGTTAATAATGCTTCTGAAGATATAAATAGTTAACAGCAACATTTATTTTCCCTGAACTTTATACTATTCAGAGATGAAAAAGTAGATTAGGCTTTAGAAAGTCCCTGAATAGATCTGCAGTTTGTCAATCATCCTTTTTCATGTTTCCAATGAAAGATTTGCAAGCAGAAGGGAAAGCTGATGAACGAAAAATGAACAAGCAGGCACTTCTACTTTCACAGTTTATATAAGCCTGTCTGATTTGTATCAGTCAGCTTAAATCATGTTTTCCAGAAATTCTGAATAATACACATTTCTGTATGGTTGTACTTAGCTATTAGACAGCTGTACTTGCAGGGTAGACTGAAATGATCCATTATTCTGAAATACAGATGGCTGTAATTCCTCCTTTTACTCTCTGGAAGAGTAGGACTGAGGCTTGTAATGTCATGTTCTCTGGACTTAATCCCAGACCCAAACCCACTCATATCCTGATTAAGTGTTTGGAATAATTTGAAATCAGTAGTAAATCACACAGTATCATTTTTTGTGCATCACTGTAAAACCATCAGTGTATTTTGATGTAGTAAGTTGGCTGAAATTTCACAGACTCATTTATAGTGTTCTGCTGTTCTTCACAGGGTATGGACAGTGGCTTTGCTGGAGGAGAAGATGAAATTTACAATGTTTATGACCAGCCTTGGAGAAGTGGCAAGGATATGGCCCAAAACATCTACAGGCCAAGTAAAAATGTGGATAAGGACATGTATGGTGATGATCTAGAGGCTCGAATAAAGACCAATAGGTAAGAAAATAAAGTTAAGAGATATTCTTAATAAGTATTCTGAAATTCAATAGCTGAGTATCACCTTCTTGTGCAGGTTTGTTCCTGACAAAGAGTTTTCAAACTCGGATCGTAACACCCGAGGGAGGGGCAGAGATGGACCAGTTCAATTTGAGGAGGATCCTTTTGGTTTGGACAAGTTTCTGGAAGAAGCTAAGCAGCACGGCGGTTCTAAACGGCCCTCAGATAGCAGCCGCCCTAAAGAACATGAGCATGAGAGCAAAAAGAGGAGGAAGGACTGAGGGCTTCTGCTCCTTCAGAGGCTGGGAAATGGACTGCAAGCTTGGACTTCATGCAAAAGGATTTTTAATATGAGAGGTGTATAGGAGGATGGCATTGTAACAGAGCAGTTCACAACTCTTGTGTGGATATATACACATACCCATTCTTCTACATAAGACAGCTACCCTGGGAGAGAGAAGGAATGGAGACCACTCTGAAACATTTTATAAGGGAATTAAGTTTTATTTAGCAAGTTCTCTGACTTGCCTGATTCTCCCTTGCCCAGCAGTTCAGGGTAAGAATGTAGCCCCTTTCCTACAGCTTTAGTTTTTGTAGGTAGCTAAAGTTTTGACTTAATCTGTTGAAAGCTTTCTTGCTGTATATAATTCCTGTCTTAACGCTGTAACAGATGCTGGGGTGTTTATGATTCAGTGTTTCTTTAGTGTGTCTATACAGTTTATTTGAACAAGGAAGAGGAAACAACTGGATTCTGTTTTAAAGCAAGTAGTCATTCATAGTTTCTCAGTAATCTTTATTTTAGTTTCTTTACATTTAGCGAAATAAAGCCTCCTTCCACCGCTCACTCACTTGGATTCTTTCTTTGACTGCGTCTTCTATGGGTCTGCCGTTTGAGAGAGAGCTGGAAACAATGGAAATTACTCAGATTAGCTAGGCAAGAAGGTGTGGTATTTTCCATTTCTGATCATCCAGAACATTGATTTGGAAAGCAGAAAGTAAGTTATAATTGCTTCAGTTTCATGAGCCCCAGGACAGGGCTTTCCTGACAGGAATGTTTAATATATACTGCACAGAAATTGCTGGTTGTATCAGCAAAATGCATCTTTAAAGCTTGTGCTTTCAAGTGGAACTAATAGAAAGTAACTGTCTAACTCTAGCCTAGAATGAAGTTGGAAAAGTGCTCATGTATTCTAGAGAAGCCACATTTTTTAAGAAATGAAGCTAACTACTGCCTGCCTTCTGCTTTTTATTTCACTATAAAGAGGCCTCTTAGCTCTTGTGCCTCTTGAGAGAATATAGTCCTTGAAGCCTAGGCAGTTAAATGAATGTGGCTATTTTACAGCTTCAAGAATAAAAAGCAGCAAAATAATTTACAGGAAATTGACACTAAATACTCATCCATGCTATTTCTAGTACTTATTTTGATAATTGCATAGAGATAATATCCTAGTTCAGCACAAATTATGAGGGATTAGCCTACTGCCTGTCTTGTTACAGTTAAAGGAGTCTTAATTTCTGCCTCCATTTTTGTACCACAGCTGTAACTCACAGGTCAGTCCTTCTTGGGAACAGGTACTGAAATACCAAGGAAGACTTGTGCAGTAGTATGAACCACGCCACACGAAGTACAGTATCACAGTCAACACACTGCATCCCTGAAGTCTCTTGCCAATTATCATCTAACATCCAAAGTCTCAAAATAGAGAATCTAGTTGTCAAAAGGATATTGAAGAATTCTTATTAATTATTCAAAGGCATGAACTGATCATGTCTGGTACATGAGCCTGCTTGCTGCTCATGGCTTCAGTCTTTCCTAGTAGGTTGGAGTAGTGAGATCAGCTGAAGCACATGTAAGTCTGTAAGAAAATTCTCTAGGGAACATACTAGATGCACGTTTCTAAAGATTTTGACATGAGACCTGTTATATTATCAATCATTTTGGGCAGCCATTAACTCACTGGTTTTTTTTTCCTTATCTGTCAACATCACTGCATACTAAATTTTTGGCAAGCACTCAGATGGCCATTTCTTTGCTCTGTTTCTTTGCTTCAGTGAAGCTAAAGGATAACAGTTGTCTGGCTCTGACTGACACTTGTGCTAGACCATGGACACTGTCTTGATACCACACACTGAGATTAACATTTTACGTTAGTAAAGGAAAAAATGTAACACTTTGGCAAAGATGGAGAGAACTTGAAATTAGTTTTAGTTGAGTTTTTTATCTTGAACACCTGAAAGCAGGCAGCTGATTTCTCCTGTATGAAATGACAGCTGAAGAAAAATTTTACTTAAGTTCAAAGCTTAGCATTATTTTGTTTGTCGTGCTCCCCCGTCAACCCACATGCAGATTACACATTGGAATCCATCTGCAGAAACCTGCACTACAAATTGCAACCTAACTGCATAGTAGATCCCAAATAGTTTTACTGCATTCACATTCCTTTAGCATAGCAGTTTTTGGTCTCTGGAGTGTCATCTCCATGGTGTCTCTATGATCTCAGACCCTAACAACCCAAGTTGAGAGGAGGGAATAAACAAAAGTGTTAATGATTTAAAAAAAACACTAAAAGCATGCTGAGTGACAAAATGCTTAATCACACTTTGAATGAGTATGGTCGTATTTTCGTGTTACTGTGTCAAATCAAAGGCAAAATTAAAAACTCATTATTTCATTAAAGGAATTTTAGCACATTACCTTGGAACCTTCAAGTATGTGGGAGTCCTTCTGTAACACATTCTGAACATCTTCTGGACTTGAGAATTTAATCCAGCAAAAACGTTTGTGAAAGCCTGTATCTCTGTCCTAATTAACAGTTAAAAAAATAATTACTATGTGAAATATTCACATCGGTGTTAAAACTTCATATGGATATTGAATTTAAGGATTCAGAAATTATCAGACAATTTGGTACATTTGCCATTTCAGGAGCTTGTTTCACACTAAGGTATTCGCTGTCATTTGACAGCATGTGGGGGCCTAGCAAAGGCTGTTCTGCTTCCCCTTCTCTGAATATGACTCTAGCAATAACAAAAAATTCAAAATTTTAAGTTATAGTTGAAGCCTGGGATAATACAGAGACAGTGGTTTCAAAATGCAGTATTTACCTACTAACAAACCAGTGAGAACTGGCATTTAAATGGCTACAGTACTTGAAAAGTATTCAGCAAGATAAAGCAGTTGCTTAAGAGCGTAAGAAAGCAGGCTTTGGTTCAGGATGACAACACTAACTGTGCTGGAAAGAAATTATTTTTAAAAACAATTTGCCAGTCAGAAAAGTCAGGAGATGGTACACCTGGGTTTTCTGCACTAAAGTGCCTTCTATCCCAAGCCTGATCCCCATCAGAGCTCACAACAGCTCTTGTCACGCTCATGACCAGGCACAACTGGCAGCACTCCCAAACCAGTGAAGTTTTCACTCACAAGGTCTTGCCTGGTTTCAGTATCACAGCAATGTCTAAATTAGGCTGTTCTACAGTGCTGACAGGTTTTTGTACCTCTGGCACTTCTACGTATTAATGAAACTCCTAAAGTAATCACTGAATTAGAACATATACATGTGTATCGTAATCATAACAATGAATTATATGCATGTGATAATGAGTGACGGAGCTGGGTTTGTGGTAAGCTGCCAGTCCTTCAAATGCAGTCTGTCCCAGGCCTGAGGAACAAGAGTGTGGAAGGCAGGCACCTAAGCTTTGTTTGGAAATAACCAGCCTCTTTCAAACTATCTTTTCCCACTTCCAAATTAGTCCTCAACTGATAGTGAACCAACCGATCAGCTCATTAAATGAAGATGACTACACACTGAGCTTAATCTAAGAGATTATTACTTCAAGAGATTATTACTTGGAGAAACCGAAGCAGGCAGCAGAACCTCTACTCTCGCTGTGTCTCCTGCGTCTCCAGTGTCTCCTGCAACTTACCCATAAAGGAACACTTTTTTTGACTGTTCGTCTCTATGAAACTGCATTACAATCCCTGACCTACATACTCGAAAGAGAAACAGTCTAAATGGTAGAGGCAAGAACAGGTGACAGCTTGGTAGCCCCCTGCGGAGGTTGTGGTGTCTGTGTTAGCCCTGCACTTTGGATGGGTCTAAACTCACAGCAGGGAAAGACTGTAGATTCTAAAAAACTAAAGACACCCTTAGTTTTTTGGGCAGTGAGCCCAGGCACATAAAACCTTCATTCTCTGTCAGAAGAATGGTAACAAGGTAGAGAAGCTCAAAGCACTTTTTAGGTTAATTATTCAAAATAGGCAGCATTAACAGGATTTGAGGGATGTGCTTTGTAAAAGTCTCTGAAAGCCAATGGAAACCACTAAGCTTCAGTGAGGCCCAGAGCTCGCAGAGAAGTGGTGGCGCCGGCTGGGAGAATAAGGGGGGAAAGCACTGAAAACCAGAGCAGAGCACAAGATGAGGCCTCCAGACAGCAGCTCCGAGGAGCGGGGAAGCTGCTTCGCGGCAGGACCAGCCGGAGGCCCATCCCCGCGTCAGTGAGAAGGCACGAACAGCGGCCCGGAGGACGCGCGGGTACTCACGAAGGGCAGCTGGCACCTCTGCACCGACCCGAACTGGGAGAAGTACTCCTTCACCTCCTCTGCGGGGAAACGCAAGTGGTTACTCGGGCCGGTAACGCCGCCCGGGCCCGACAGCCCGGCCGGTGCCGCACACGCGGGGAGGCCGCCGGACGACACCAGCCCTGGCACCGGCGAGGGACGAGGCGAGGAGAAGGGGGAAGGGGCGGACTCACTGCTCGACACCGTCCAGGGAATCTCAGCCACGAAAATGTCGAAGAGCCTCCGGGAGCGGCGCCCGGCCGCCCGCACCACGCTGGCCGCCGCCATGTCGGGAGTACGGAGGGAGGGCCGGCCCCGCCCCGCCCCGGCAGCACCGCCCGCACCGCCCGGCCCAAAATGTCGGCGGCCGCGGCGCTGACTCGGGAGGGCGGGGAGGACGCGTTTCGGCGGCTGTTCCGCTTCTACCGGCAGCGCGATGTGTCCGACCTGCGGGGCGTGGTGGACTTCTCCGCGCCGGGGGGCCAGGTAACGCCGGCCCGCTCCTGCCCCTGCCCCGCGGCGAGGGGCTCCGAGCGCGTCCCGCCCTCTGCGCGGTGTCGCTGCAGCCCCTTCTCTCCACCTGCTGCTTCCCTTCGTGTTCGACGCCGAGTCCCTAACGCCGCCCTGTTTCTGCCTAGAGAACGCTGCACTCTAGCGCTGAGCCTCTTACGGGTCCCAGGGGCAGCCGTGGAGGGCCCGGGCTCGCCCAGGGCGCCCTCGGGCCGTGCGGCCCCGCCCGGGGCGCGGGTGCTGCCCGGGCGCCCCTGGACAGCGCGGTGCCGAGCCACAGATTTATTACTTCTGCTTGTACTTACATAATGTTTAAGTAGGTTCCTACACTGCAGTAGGAGATCTCCACAAAGCCGTTGATAGAACCACGTCCACACATTAAGAGAAACAAAGGAACGTGTGGACAGAAAAAAACCCCAAGTTTTACTCTCCGGGCTGACACTGTTTCCTTGGTCTGGTGGCCCTTGTCTTATCCCTGAAATACCTGCGTGAACTGGGATCAGCTTTTCTCTGCTATGCTGTCTTCCCACGGCTCAAATTTCTTCTCACTCGCGTATGATAAACGCTTGGCTTAGTCATCAGGGCAAGTTGAGCTGTTGCAGTGGCTGGGGCAGTCAGGGACAGGTGAAAGGAGTAGCCATCGTGGTTAGTAGTTTACCATGCCTTGAGTGATGGAGAAATGATCCTCAAAACTATATTGTCCCATCACGAAAGGATGGCAGGTATCTGCTGAAGTATTGTTAACCAAGGATTTCTTACTTATGAGCCTGTATAAAAAAGGGAGTCGTAAATATAGTTAAAATTAAACTTTGCCTAATTTTTCATAGTTCCAATGCTTAGTTTTTTTGTTTTTACTGTTAAAATATTTTTCTTAATTTTTTTTTAATTTTCAATTGTTAGAGGCATTAACGTTAACATTGTTAACATTTCTGCCTTTAAGCTTGCAGCAATTCTGTATTTGATAATGGATTACAGCATTATGGCTCTTCTGGGAAATTCAAAGTGCTTCAAAGCTTCCTAAGCATCTGTCCTCTCTCAATATTGTTCTTTTTGTGCCTGTTACCTTCGAAGATCAGGTGACAGCTTACTACTGAAAACATCTTTTATTCCTCTTTCCCCCAGGTTAAAAACATCTGGCTTTTCTCTTAAAGAGCTACAGGCCAGGCAGATTGGCTTGGATAATATTGCTTCTCTTCACTCAGAAAACTGCTTTAGGCAACTGAACTCTTCAGTGAAGTGTGACATACCCATCTGCCCTGTTCCCAGGCTTATTTAACTGATTCAGCACATGTAATTCTTCAGCATAGAAGACTCCTGTTCTCCAGAAGCCCAGGCAGCAGCTGGTCTGGAAGCACTTTGAGCAGGCAGAGAGGTGGCAGGGTCTTAGAGGAAGAGCTTTCCTTGGAATGCTCTGAGGACAGGACTGTGAACTAAGCTACTCAAGGCTGACAGTCACGAAGCTGCTTTTGGCAGAGAGCTGTAAAATTGGTAACACTGAGCACGTTGCCTAAAGCTGCTGCCCAGCACTAGTTTAGAATTTTCTTACAAATTCTGTGTATGTGATTTATCCTGTTGCTCAGAAGATACTAACCAGATGTGTCAGCCTGCAGAGAGACTGGTTTACACATGCACCACTGCAGAATCTATGTGCAAAGGCCTTGATTTCATAGACAATTTAAGTTGTCATAGACAAAGTCTTGCTTGTCTATGCCTGCTTATTCCTACTGTGCCTGGTTATATCCTTCCTTATACTTTCTGTACTTTTTCAGAGCTGTGTAGAGAGCAGAATTGTGGAACTAAGCTGGAATAAAACCAACCTGCCTCTACCCTGCTTTTTTTAAGACAGTTCCCTGTCCCAAGGGAAGAAAGGAGTTGGGAGCACAGTAGATGAGTTTGGGGTTTTTAGCGAATGTTGGCTTATTACAGCTTAAATACATGTGTTATTGCAACCCAAGAGTGTATGTCAAGAAAATACATTTTGCCAAGCCTTAAGCTCTTTACCCTGCTGTTGGGAACACAAGTGGCAGTGTGGTATTCAGAATTGACAGGGTTTCAGCAGTCCTTCACATCAGATGGCTTTGACTACTTCATTGCTGTACTGTTTTCTCCTTTTGTAAATTACAGATGACAATAGTCATCTACACTATAGGATCATGAGCAACTTGTATTTGGAATTGTTCTTTGTTCTTTGTTGGTATAAATTGTTCTTTGAAGGTATAAAGTGTTATGGGTAAGTTGGTTTTTAATAGGGATGGATAATTGCCAAAATGTTTTATGATGATGAGGCTGTACTGTGGAAATGAACAAATAATTATGATTTTTTTCATATTGGTATGTATTGTTTGGGTTTTTTTATAAATGGAGGACATGTCTCCCCATCCCTAAGTATTGTAAAAACTGTAGGTACCTTTTGATTCTTATGCTGAGCTCTCATAACAGGATGCCCTGTTCTGGTCACCTCTGTTTAGACAGTAGTTCTGTGGTACCGTTGGCATCTTCACAAGACTCATTTTGGAATGTAGTAGAACTCTTTCTTATAGGTGCTATTTCTGGATGATCTCTGTGTTTCTTACTTTTTTTTTTTTTTTAACAAGATCTGTTTTCTTTTGCCAGGTGTTCAGATCACAGCTCAGTTTTTCTTCAGTCAGTGATCAAGATGCCCACAGAGCAGGATTACAGCCAGTTAGCCAGTGGAAAGCCTATGGCCTCAAAGGGTATCCAGGTAGGTGCTTCTGATCTCAAGAAAAATTGAACACAACCATGTTGCTTTGGATTCATGCATCTTCTGTCTTATCTTTCTTGTCCTGCCTGAAAAGGCTATTTTCATTTGTGTAAGCATAATTTAATGTTATTGTAAATGCAAGAGGACAAGCAAGTCAGCTAAAGGGTGGGATGCAGCAATATATATATGAAGGTGAGATGGGCCAGTTGTTTGACAGTGACATCAACCAGACCATACCTGATGAGAATGGACTCCTGTTGCCTTTGGCAGAGACTTTATTTCTGTAGAATCTATTTTTCCTCAATGTATATAATGAAAATTAGATAAGTGGCTTAAATACAGTAATTTTAGTGTTGGAGTGTGGCGTCTACTTGTTGGTATAGGACACCGAGTACAGTGAGTGAATAAGAGCCTCTTGGCCTGTTCAATGTTCAGAGTAATTTCATTAGGCAAGTTATTTCCGAAATTGAAATGTGTCGTAGGTTTGCAGTTCTCCTTCTGTCTTTCTGCTAGGTGGTTAGGTTGGAAGGGACCTCCAGCTTAAACATCCTGCTTAAAGCAGGATTAAGTTGCGAGTTAGATCAGGATACTCAGAGCTTTGTACAGATGAAAAATCACCAAAGATAGAGATTACACACCCTCTCTGGGCACCTGTACCAATGTTTTGCCACTCTTGTGATTTTATTTTTTTTAATGTTATATCTAATAAAAATTTGTCTTGCTGTAATTTGTGACTGTTGCCACTCCTAATCTTGCTGTGCACCTCTGAGAAGAATCTGGCTCCCCTCCTGTCTCACGCCCCTGTAGGTACCAGTAGCGGGAAATGTGTCACCAGCCCTCACTGCCACTCAGGTGTGCTACTGACTCATGCAGAGTTTGTCCTCAAAGGCCTGTTGGTTTGTAGCTGCTCTTGGGTCCTCAGGCTATACTGTTGCACAGTGTTATTCTGCTCCAGGTTCAGGATTGCCACTGTTGAACTTCCTGAGGTTCTCATTAGCCTGTTCCTTTGGTTTGTCGAAGTCCATTTCAGTGGCAGCAGTAACCTCTGACATATTCACGACTGCCCCAGCTTAGTCTATCTGTAAGTAAAAGGATGAACATCCCATTAGCCAGGTTATTTATTTAGATGTAGTTATCACTCTTGGCCCCAGGAATGCAGCTTGTAACAGCCATTGCTTAAACTGAATCATCAAATCACTTTCTTTAAGCCTGGTGGTCGAGCCACTTTTTGCTCACCCTTTTCATTTGCTTATAAAATCCATGCGTCCCCAGTCTGGCTCCATTGATGCTGCAGGAGGCTGAGTGGAAGGCTTTTCTAAAGTCAAGGTGAACAGCATCCCTTGCTTTCGCCATGTCTGGACATCTCACTGTAGAGGGTAGTAAGGCTGGTTAGACAAAATTTGCCTTCTGTACTGTCTGTTCCCAACCGCCAGGTGTCTGGAAGTCGCTGCCTTGAAAGCTCCATAATCTTATCAGGGGTTTCAATAAGGCATGTTTATACATTACCCAGGGAATTGAATAACTTTAGAAGAAAGACTTGTACCTCTTCTTGCCTCTTTATGTATTTCATTCCACTTTGCCTGTTGTATTATAGCTGGCCTCACTTGATCTGCTTGTCATTTTCTGTCTGTCTAAACATCTTTCCTACTAATTGCATAGGGGATGTGGGGAATCACAAGTGTTCCACTTAAATGCATTTTTCTTCTGCTTAGCAGAGGAAGCCTTTCACTAAAATGAAATGCAAATACATTGACAAACTCTCATCCTGTTTAGAATCAAGTCATGTGTGGACTTGAATAATATTTTATCCTTTTCCGGCTACATTTTATCTGGACATCTTAAAGCACGAGAAGACATTTAACCAACTGCCCCAATAGCCCACTAAATGAAGTCAGAATTTCTTTGGTTTGTCTAGGGGCAAATGGAAGGGAAGTCATTTGGTTTTGTCCCCACAGAGAGGAATGAAATAGAAGAGTAAGGAAGCTGGATGTATTTTTATTGTGGTGTCCTGAGTTGTGTGAGATGTGGGTGATGCTGTCTTTGGGTCTTTGTAACTGACACACATTGGTTTTATGAGAGGTTTTTCTTGTTAGACATCTGCGTGTCTTACACTTTCTTTGACTGAGGCTGGAGACCACTTTACCAGATGCGAATTAATTCCTAGTATGTATGAAGATTTTGCTGCAGTAAGAGAATTGCATCTGCTTCTTCAAAGGTGTTTCCTGTAGTGTACAGATCACCAAAGAATTCTTCTTTTGCCCTTTCTACTTACACCAACTCTCAAGGCCAAGAGGTTCAATTATGTTGTCTTCGAAGTTTGTCTGGTGTTCCTTAGCCAGTTCAGGAAGAAATATATTTTTTCATTTCTTACCCTTCTTCCTCCTATGTGTGGCAAGTGACTGATTTCTAGCGCTATTAATCTTGAGTGTTTGCATAGAATTTTATAGTGAAACTCTGCAGCTGTTAGAAATTCAGTTTCTGCCTTTCTTGACACAACAAGCATAGCAGTAACCCACTTTTTAGTTGTTAGTGCTTTTGTAAATCTAGACTAATCAGGATTCTTAGGAAAAACCTAGGCCGATGAAAGGTTGGGAGAGACATGAACATGTTCTAAGTTTCTGATAGAAAAGCCAAATCTGGATTCTTTTTCTCATCTCTGCTTGTAACTAACCCTCCAGGCTTCAATTCCTTCATTAATACCTAGAGATAAAACATGCATAGTTAAGTGTAATTTCATGATGGTAATAAAATGCTTTGAGAATTCCACATCAAAAGCTGTAGACAGGAAGAGAAGTATTGTTATTCTGTTTTATGCAGAGGCCAACAAAAAGTAAATTTAATACTTCTGGCAAAGAAAATTTCTTGTAACCAAATCTTACAGAAGGCTGTGCCATAGTCTGAAAGTGCAGGGAATTTAGTGAAATGAGTGATTGTGTGGTAATAATACACTGAAGGTATGGCGGAGGATATTTTCTTCTTGGGACATCACGAGAACAACCAATATGATCCAAATAAAGCCTTTATTGAGAGCATCAGACATATTTTTATACTATTTCTAACTTGTTCACATGCTTCTAATTCTATTACTATTGGCAGACAGTTCTTACACTATTTTTATTGGTTAATTAGACTTATGAGCACACTTCTATACACTCTAATTGGTTACATCTCTTTACAACTACACAGGTTGTGTTTGGCTTATTCCATGTAGGGTTTCTGGACTTGTTTTCTCCTTTGTTTAATTTTTCTCCTGCTTGTACCAAGGTCAAACCATGTTCCTTTGCATGCTTTCTCATGAGAACAGCCAGGTCAAATTGTCCCTAGCATATCTCGTGCATTTTTTTCCCATGAGAATAAGCCAGTCTGCAGGGGCCTACTCTCCCGTCTCCCAAAAGTTGAGTTGTGCAGAGGCTTATTGCCCTCCAAAAATCCTATAACTCTGAAAATTCCCAGCATGAAGGCTTTTTTCCAAACATGTTGCTTTAATCCTGAGTCTGTGAGATATGCTGGCAGGAAGATCTTTTTGTGTTTTTATTATCACTTTTATAAGGCCACAAGGCAAGTTTCTAGGCTACTGAGACTTCTAGCTTTGCTCCTTCCTTTTTCATTTATTTTTGTCTCTGTTTAACTTGATACGACTGAGAAGTTCAAAAAGACACAGTAGGACAAAACCTTTAAACCTCCTTTTCCTTTGTTCCTTGTATACCCGTATATCTCTTTGTATGTGGATTTTGTGTTGGTGAGTCTTAATGAATTGACAATCTTTGAGTGCCTTGATTCCCAGAGTAGGTACAATACAGATTGAGTGTCTGACAGGAAGATGCTATTATTCATCAATATGTTGACCCTGGCCTGGAAGGAAATACCTCTGAGGTGAAGAATTCTATTAGCACTTCTGGTGATAGCAGATCTTTTGTCAAGGACTGTTGTCTGTTAAGATATAGACCAAAACAATCTGTTACACCACTGCTAACCCTCTCTTTTGGGCTGCTGCTTGAACCTTGCGTGAGGTGCCTGGCCAAATGAATGCACAGATTAGCTGCATGTTTATTTTGTTAATTAGCAACGCCTGCAAAGTATCTGCAGTAAGCAGTTGGGGACATAATTTGACTTTCATCCCTCTGAGTGTTACCATGCCAAAATAGAAATATGTATACAGCCACACTTACCTGGAAATAAACATGAAACAAAGGACATTACTAGAGATTTGCTCAGCCTGGGGACTGCTTTCTACAATTCTTGGAAATGAAGTAGCAATAAGAAGACAGTGTGAGTTCAGAGGCAGTGATAAAATTAGTTCAAAGTCTAGAAAAAATAGGGCAGAATTACTTTAAGGTTTAAGAGAAAAATCTTCCTGAATCATTTAAAAAATAAAATTTGCTCCAAAGCAGTTGACTTTTCAATTTCTAACTCCTTTATTTCCTGTAACCGATATGCCTTACACAGACACGTTCTTTATTGTAATTTTTAGCTTGGACCAGTGTTGGCTGCCCCTCTCTGCTTTCTACCTTGTGGCCACCATTTGTTTCTACTGGAAAAAAGCCAATAGGTTTTACCTTAACTATAATAGGTTTCATCAGTTTACATGCACAGTCAGTGGTTGTATGTCTAGGGTGTTTTTTCAGTACCTCCATCCCCTGTTCTTTCCTCTAGGTTTGGTAAAAAACAGAGAAATGCCTAATCATACTTTCTTTCCATCCTCTCCTTTTTTACTTTGTGGTCAGGGTTTATTTTCATACCAAACCCCTTCCTTCCGGGCTGCCAGCGTCACTGGGTGAAACAGTGTCTCAAGCTGTATCCCCAGAAACCCAATGTCTGCAACCTGGACCTGCACATGGCTCCTGAAAAGACCATTGACCTGTGGGGACAGAGCAAGGAGCAGCTGAGGTAAGTCCACAATAACTTTTGGTGGCCAAAACTAATGGAGCCAGGTCTCAGCTCCAAAAAGGACTAAGAAAAATGAGAAGGGAAGGGAAGCTGGAAAAGACTGTGTACATGCTCGCAGTATACAGATGGTGTCAGACATTCCAGGTTAAAGGTGGATGTTTCGTGGCTTCATGTGTGTCCTTGTTAATTCTCTGCTCTCACAATCAATGGGATTTTTTTAGTTGTTCTAAAGGTATCAGTGAAGTGTGAAATAGTGACCCTGGCTGATCTGATGATGCTTGCAATCTTACTAAGCTCAGCTACAAATGAAACCCTGAGGTCCCTATAGGTCTCAGATTTCCTGAGGCAAAAGGGATCCTTTCCACAGCTCCCCACTCATGCTAGCACTTCTTCCCAGTCAGCTCTTGGACGCAGTACACTGTAATTGAAAGGCTGTTATCTGCACTTCTTTGAACATCTCAAGTCAACTAGTTGCCGTGTTTTTATTTTCTAAAGTATTTCTTTTGGTTTGGTTTTGTTTGTAGGTTTTCTTAATTCAGCATAAGATTGAATTAAATCTATCAAGTGTACCGTTTTAATGGCAACCCTATTTACTCTGAAAGATTTCTCAAGGTTCAGAATTCTGTGGCTGATGCAGCTGCCTTTCCTCTGCCTAATTTGGACTTTAATGAAGAATTTGTCCCAGTTTTGAAGTCAAGCAGAAAGTTTAAAAAAAATCTTTAAAGCTTGAACTTCAATACAGTCGCCTGTAAAAATACAAGATTGTTTACTGTAAACATCATCTATCTTTTAGCTGTTTGGGTATTTATCATTACCTTATTGGTTTCACTGTTCATTTTTCCTAGTGATTATTTTATGTGATAGTGCAACCAGAGTTCCCTACAATGCTCATCTTCTACCTCATTTTTTTAGCGAGATTGACATGCTGAGATTTCTCTTCAAAAATACTCTTTAACATCTACAAGATATAAAATGGCAAAAGTAAGATTTGGACTTCTAACTGTTTGCATCTAGGAGAGAAGTTATGCCCTCACTAGAATTTTCAAGGCTCAGTCAGAATTAGTTACAGAAATTCAGATGCCTTTTTTGTGTTCCATCAAGGATGAAAAACTGTTCTTTGAAAGGATTGCGCATTGTGCCCAATGGCTGAAAAAAGTGGGGTACTGTTCCAGCTTGACAGGCCTTTCCCAGCAGCACCTCCCGCGCACAGAATGATCAGAACAGAGGTTAATTTGGAGCTTAATCCAGTTCAGTTGAAAACAGTGTTTGGAAGAGTGATGGCTGGCAGAAACATTGGCAGTTTTATTAAGCACTTGCCAGAGATTTGAAGTGAGCAAACTGCTGTATTTGTGCTTATAACTAGGGGCAGTGGATCAAACTAAGCAACTTCTCAGTTGGAGTGAGAGACTTACAGGGAGAAGAGAAACTGTTTAAATAAAAAGAGGTCAACTTCCAAGATGGGTCACAACTTAAATACTTTTTAATGCCATCAGGAAGATGCATAAATGTGCTTGGGTCATGCCTTATCTGCTCTTTTCAGGATGTGGGAATCACAAGGTAGGAAGAGTCCATACAGTTCCTAGACATAGATACTATACTTTCCTCACAAAAGTGGAGCTTGGGTATTTTCTATAGTGCTATAAAAGCATAAAAGGGGTAGAGCATTCCTACAAGAGATAAACACACACAGACA